>VCJN01000758.1:0-66480 GCA_006384855.1 Tetraselmis striata
TGTGACTTTGCCCGCAACAGGTTACGGGACGGTTGGAACACAACGAAATAGGAAGATGGGCAAATTCATTTCTTGTTGTGGCCTTTACGTCTACTCGTGCTACACACGAACATGCACAAGCAACGACGGCTGAACTAGTAACCCGTAATCCTTACCACTTAGCAGCACATTTTAGCCGGAAAAAACTGTTAGGAAAGGCCGAAAGGAGGAATAAACCCCATATGAACTAGTTCAGACAATGCTGATCGTCCTCGGTATTATTAGTACCCCTAGTTGCTATCCTTCAGGTCTTACTAGGTCTTACCCGAGCAGGTCGAGCGAAATGGTCAGTTCATCTTGTATTTTGTGTGTATGTGTATGTATGGGTCATTACTGGTGGCCACGAGATAGCGACTGGATAATTAGATATATATAGCGACTACATACGTACGACGCATGCTACGGATACATAGTCGCTGCATCACTCTCATGGGATATGGCGGGCCGGGCCAGGGATGGTGACTCCGGACGTCCCATCAGCCTCGACCACACCTCGCTTCACCCTGGCCAGCTATCCAATCTTCCTCAGCTCTAGCTGTGTCACAGCCAGGCCCAGCCAGTCGGAGCGCTGCTGAGGCATGGCGTCCGGCGCCAAGCGCCGCCGGCGAGGCGGTGGGCGTCTTTTGGGACCTGGAGAACTGCGCCCTGCCCGCCGCGCCGCGTCCGACCGGCGGCGGCGGCGTGAGGGGGGCGGCGGTGGTGCCAGAGCAGGTGGCCAGCCACGTCCGGGACTTCGCCCGGGGCTACGGCCGGGTGGTGGCCTTCCACGCGTACTCTGATCCGCACGGCTCGGGGCTGGCGCCCGATAAGCGGTTGGCGCTCCAGCAGTCGGGCGTCCGGCTGATAGACATCCCCAACCACCGGAAGGAGGCGGCAGACAAGGCGATGATTGTCGACATTTGCATGTTTGCCGTGGAGTACAAGGTGATAGGGCGCGCCGGGCGGCCGGGGGGGGGGTAGGGGGGGGGGGGGGGACTTTGGATATGTAGAGTTTTTCTCAGGCTGCGTCGTTCGTTTCATTTGCGCTGCCGCCTGCCAGTACTGGTATAGTGCGAATGCAGCTTCGATTGGACCTGCGCCCTCCATAATCCTGTCGGCTTTCATCGCACTCGGCAGTTTCCTTCTGGGCTTGGCATCGCGCGCATCAATCTCTCTCTTCTGCAGCATGCCCTCCCTCCCTGACATCGTCCCTGCCACTGAGTGCCATTGCATCTGCCCCCCCCCCCCCCCCCCTCGCCTCCTCCTGGGTACAGGTGCCAGCCACCATCATCCTCATCAGCGGCGACCGCGACTTTGCCAATGCTCTCCAGCGGCTCTACCAGCACGGGTGCATTCCCCCGATCCGTTTTGCACGGCTGCACGATGGATGCCATGGCCCGCCACCCAATCCTCGTGGTGCAGGCAGATGAGCGCAGGGTGGCTTACACAACCATTGCAGCCCCGCTAACGCACATCGTGGCCGCAGGTACACAATTGTGGTGGTGTCCATATACAACGCCGGCGCCGTCCCCGACGCTCTCACCTACGTCTCCAAGGACCGGCTCGTCCACGACTGGCACGCCCTCGCGCTGCATGGCCACACCCTGGACATCGAAAGCAGCCAGTCGCAGCTACCGTGCATCACCAGCGATCAGCCCGGACATCCTCCCCCGGCGCCACCGGCTCGGCCATCCGCAGCGTCTTCAACACCGCTGCGAAGAGTTGTGCCTGTACACACTTCAAGTCGCGTTCCAATTCCCCTGGCCTCCGCCTCCTCCTCCTCCTCCCCTGACTCGGATGCTGTGGCGCACAATACAGCTGTCGCCACAGGTCCATCCGTTCCAGCCTCCACATTGATGCCGGCCAGGCCTGCGTATCGCTTCCCACTCCCCGGGCAGTGCGTCACAGCCATCAAGGACTACTGGAAGGCCTACCCAGACCAGCCTGTCCAGCATCCGTATGCATCCTTTGTGTCGTTCCTGGCCCAGCACCCCGAGTGCGGCGGCTACAAGACCTGGGGCTACACCAAGCTCACCTACTGCCTCATGGATGCCCAGAGGGCGGGGCTGGTATGGCTCCGCCCTGGCACCGTGCGAGACACCTCGAAGGGGCGGCCGTTCCCCGAGATTGCGCCTGTCGGAAACAAGCAGGACACCTTCTACAACCCGGGCCACCCCCTGTACTGGCTGGCGCTTGGCTTCCCGCAGGAGAAGGCAGACGGGTGCGTGCAGCTAGTTCACCAACAAGCGTGGGCGGACGAGGTGGTCGGCAAGCTGGCGAAGACCAGCCCCAACTTTGACAAGCAGCTGCACGCCAACTGGTACTTTGACCATGCTGGGATGAACTCCTACGCAGTTCGATCAGCAAAGCACAGTGCGGGGCGGGGCGGCAAGGGGGCGGCTGCAGCGGAGCCGCGGGTATCGGAGGATGGCAGCATGTCCGAAGCGAGCTTGTCCTCGCACGGAGCGGGGCATAGCGCAGCCGCTAGCGCAGACGTAGCACCAGGACCTGAGCCGGCGCTGGCATCACAAACGCGCAGCGGCCTTCGCTATCCTCTCCCATGGCAATGCGCCGGAGCCATCAAGAAGTTCTGGAAGTCTCACCCAGACCAGCCTGTCCAGCACCCCTACGGCGAGTTTGTGGCGTTTCTGGCCCAGCACCCCAAGTGCGGCGGCTACAAGAGATGGGGCTACACCACCCTCAACCACCTCCTCATGGATGCCCAGAGGGCGGGGCTGGTGTGGCTCCGCCCTGGCACCGTGCAAGACACCTCGGAGGGGCGGCCGTTCCCCGAGATTGCGCCCGTGGTCAGCAAGCGGGACACCTTCTACAACCCTGGCCACCCCCTGTACTGGCTGGCGCTTGGCTTCCCGCAGGATGAGGTAGACGGGTACGTGCGGCTAGTCCACCAAAAAGCGTGGGCGGACGAGGTGGTCGGCAAGCTGGCCAGCAACAGCCCCAACTTTGACAAGGAGCTGCACGCCAACTGGTACTTTGACAGAGCTGGGATGAACTCCTACGCAGTTCGACTAGCGCAGCATTGTGCTGGGCGGGGCGGCAAGGGGGCGGCTGCAGCGGAGCCGCGGGTATCGGAGGATGGCAGCATGTCCGAAGCGAGCTTGTCCTCGCACGGCGCGGGGCATAGCGCAGCCGCTAGCGCAGACGTATTACCAGGATCTGAGCGGGCGCTGTCATCACAAACCCGCGGCGGCATTCGCTATCCTCTCCCATGGCAATGCGCCGTAGCCATCAAGGACTTCTGGAAGTCTCACTCAGACCAGCCTGTCCAGCACCCCTACGGCGAGTTTGTGGCGTTTCTGGCCCAGCACCCCAAGTGCGGCGGCTACAAGACCTGGGGCTACACCAAGCTCACCCACTTCCTCATGGACGCGCAGCGGAACGGGCTGGTATGGCTCCGCCCTGGCACCGTGCAAGACACCTCGAAGGGGCGGCGGTTCCCCGAGATTGCGCCCGTGGTCAACAAGCGGGACACCTTTTACAACCCGGGCCACCCCCTGTACTGGCTAGCGCTTGGCTTCCCGCAGGAGAAGGCAGACGGGTACGTGCAGCTAGTTCACCAAAAAGCGTGGGCGGACGAGGTGGTCGGCAAGCTGGCGAAGACCAGCCCCACCTTTGACAAGCAGCTGCACGCCAACTGGTACTTTGACCATGCTGGGATGAACTCCTACGCAGTTCGATCAGCAAAGCAAAGTGCATGCAAAGGCACGACGGCAGTCAAGTTGCCTACATCCAAAGCAGCTGACGATGCCTCTTCTCCTGAGGTATATAGGCCACGCTCAAGAGCCCCCCCCCCCCCCCCCCCCCCCCCCCGCCGGCCCCTGCTCATGGGGGTGCACTACAGAACCCACTGCATGCTTTGTGCGTTGAGCTTGATCACCTAATGGCAAGCACAACATGCCGTAACCATCCTTTGGGTTCCTGTACATTCCAAAATTACAATTCTATATGTTACTTTCGATTACAAAATATTTAGATAAAGTTTTATAACGAAAAAATAGAGCCTTGGGTTCCCCAAATAGAGGAGTGCTATTTTTATCTCGAAATATATCAGAATACACAGCAAGTATATCACTGAATCTCCGATGATGCAAAACAATTCATTAATTCTGCCACCCGCAAACCCAATTACATGGCAGGGGACGCTACGTCAGTCTCATGCACTCGCACACCTGGAATGACTCTGAGGCTGGGTCGTGCTTCCCAGGCTGCTGGTGTGGAGGTCAACGGCAACAGCATTGGCGCGCGAGTCGTCACCTTCCTGTGCGACATGAATCTGCCATCGTTTCCGCCGGAGTGCTCCCAGGCCATCACAGCCTTCTGGAAGTCCCGCCCCAGCAAAGAGCCTGTCCAGCACCCCTACAAGGACTTGGCATCATTTCTTGACGAGCACCTCCAGGGCAGCGGGCTCGAGACATGGGGCTATGACGCGGTTGGCGACCTTCTCCAGGACGCTCAGGCAGCTGGGCTGGTGTGGCTGCGCCCAGGCACAGTGCGGGACGCCGACACGGGGAAGCCACTCCCTGAGATTGCTGCCGCTGCCAACGGTGACATTAGCAACCCTGCCCATGTCTTGTACTGGTTGGCGCTGGGCTTCTTGCAGGAGGAGGCAAAGAGGTGTAAGCAGCTGGCTTTACATAGGGCATGGACTGACGACGTGGTCGGCAAGCTGGCGAAGAACAGCCCGAGTTTCGACAAGCAGCTGCATGCGGGGTGGTACTTTGACCATGCGGGCCGCAGGTCATGGGCCGTGCGTCAGATGATTGAAGCAGGCGGAGGCAGCAGCCGGCAGCCCGGTGACAGCAACTGGCGACCTGTCAGCGTGCCTCTCTCCAGGAAGTACCCCGACATTAGCAGAGGAGGGCCACGAAGCATCCGGGGCGGACGGCGGGCAGGTATGGCGTTTGCGGTGTGCGGATATGGATCAATGCGGCGCCGTGATGCGTAATACTACACTCGTCGATCTCTCCTTGATTTAGGGCGATGTCTCATGCAGATTTGACCCTCGCATTGACGCCCCCTGTATCGCCATGCTGGCAGGATGATCCCGGCAGTGCTGTGCCCAGCTTGACTGCAGACCGGGCACGTGCAGACCAAGACCTTGACGCAACTGTGGTCGGAGCTCGAGCGTCATCAGAGAATGTGCCGGCAGATCAACGTGGGGGTAAAGCGCGCCGACATAAGAGCAAGACCAACGGCGCGGAGAAAGGGTGCATAATTTCCTGAGCGGTGGTTGAGTGAGAGTGGCTGCAAGGATGGCTTGCGGCCATGAATGCAAACACCGCAGCAGCCGGTGCGCACATCAGTTGTCGCGCACTCGAGCAGTTGAGCACGACTTGTAAGTTTCTAATAAGCAAGTATGTTTACATTAATTAAGGTTACAATAAACAATTGTAAGATGGCTGGGTTTCTTGCAAGACCTGTAACCTTGGATTAGTTACACGACTGACAATGGCACGGATAGTGCTGTGGTGTGCAATGTTGCACAGCAACCGCCACGTAATTTATGCAGCGGATTATCGGCTTTACGTATAGACAATCGACCCGCACTTACACAAAGTTGTCACCAACCAGGGACAAAGTCTTAGATTTCCTCAAGTACTCGCACTCGAAAGCAGTATGCGGAATCTGCTACCATGTTACGGCTATAGCACGGTCGGTAGCATGGGACTACAGTACTCGCACCCCCTGTTGGCATACCCCAGCGCATGCTGCGTTGCTGCGCATGCTGCGTTGCAGGCTGATCATCCGCTGATGCTTCTCTGTGCGTGCATCCCCCGCACATTCATGGGCCCTGCTAACCGGGTCGCGAAGGATGGGACACAACGTTAGCCTTGTTCGGAAAATATGGCAATCGAGACTCTCATTTCGCGTCGCCACTACTTTCAGGATTGGCTGTGCGAGCAACCAGGTGCGCCCAAAAACTACAGGCTGGATTTTCGGAGTCGTCTGTCGCTCGTTATGGCCCATCAAAATATAAGATGCATAAATTTTGTGGGCTACTGTACAAAGAGAGAATTCTGTATGCCATATCGTAAATAATTATATCGATCTAGCTGTAGTGTATATATATCCCTACTACTACTACAGCAGCAGTTCAATAATACATATTTAATATATGTGCATATAAATAAATAAACTACAGGTACTGGTACCGATTCAAGGAATCAAGGTAGCCCGCCTGCAGTAGTATGTAATCCTTATTCTGCGCCGCTACAGCTCCTCGTCGTCGTCGTCGTCGTCGCCGTCGTCGCGCTCGTGCTGCTGATCATCGCTTTTTATTTGTGTTGGTTACTGCTGATCGCTCGCTCGCTCGTCGCGCAGGACGACAGCAACACCGCCGCCAGCAGCCGGGACAACACTGCCCCTGATTGCGGCTGCAGTAAGTGGACGGCGCTGACGCAGAGCTGTTGCGTGTCAGCTGCCCCTCGGCTCGGTAGCAGCCTCTCGGTCTGTGACATCTGCACGGCAGGCCCCAGGCGCCAGGCTCACTGGCACACGCGGTGATCGGCAGATTATGACGCCTGCAGGAGTCGACGTGCCGGCCGTCGGGCTGAGCCGGGCTGCCATACCGCCGTCGAGGGCCGCGGTTGCCGCTTCATGCACCCGTAGTCGGTGGGGGCTGAACATGTCACGCGCGAAACGCGATCAGCCGGACCGAACACGGGCATCAGGCGGCTTCGCCTGCCGCCGCCTCGGAGGTGCGTTAATGCGGCCGACGGCGCGCGGCGGCCGCGCGTCGCCGGGCGAAGCCCACGCCGCGCGAGACCGCGCCGCACTTGGCGCGCTCGTGGAGGGCGGAGACCCCGTGGTGTCGACCCAGTGGCTGGAGGAGCACCTCGACGAGGTGACGGTGCTGGACGTCAGGGGCAAGGTGCGCCCCCGGCTCTTGGTGCCGGCCGGCCTGACGACATCGGGAAACGAGGCCGGTGACGGGATGACTTATTGGGCTGTGCGGGTAGGTCGACACCGTGGAGGAGGGGGGAGGGATAGAGCGCTCAACCTACCTCGATCTCTACGAGGAGTACCAGGAAGGGCATGTGCCGGGCGCCACGTTTGTCTCCTGGCTGAGAGACGGCATCGACGAGGCGGCCGGCCCCCCGGCGCAGCTGACGCTGGACGGCGACGCGTTTGCGGCGGCGATGGAGGAGAAGGGCGTGGGGACGGAGCAGCCGGTGGTGGTGTACGACCGCGGGGACAACTTGCTAGCACCGCGCATATGGTGGGCGCTCACGTTGCACGGCCATGGCGAGGTGCGGACCTGCAGCCATCGACAGCGCTCTGTGGTGGGGATGCCTGGCAGTGCTGGCAGCAATGGCGATGGTCTGGGGTGCATGGGGGAACAGGGGAGGCGGGTGGGCAAGGATGGTGGGTAGTGATGGTCCCAGCCACGATCATGCTGATGGCGGTGATGATGGGGACGGGTCTGACGATGCTGACACCTTATCCCACCCACTGGACTACCTGTCGCCTGGACCCCACTTTCTAACCGCCGCAGGTTTACGTTCTCGACGGCGGATGGGAGAAGTGGCAGGCAGAGGGACGGCCGTACTCGCTGGAGGAGCCGTGCCCCCTAAAGGCACGCCCAGCATCCCCACCTTTCCTCACACCCGGGCAGCCCTTCCCAGCGGCAGGTTGCTTCATCCCGTCGGAGCTTCATCCCGCCACCCACTCCTCCTGGGTCCAGGCAGGTGCTGCCAGCCGCCCGTGCCGCGCCTCACCCCGTGCTGTGACGGCCGCCAGGTGTATGCGGAGTTCCGCCCCGCGACCCGCCCAGAGATGGCCGTGGACCGGGCGCAGCTCGCGGAGATGGTGCTCCAGGTGGGGCCGCTGGCATGGCCCTCCTCGCGCCGCCCCCGCCCTCGCACCAGGGGCAACCCATGTATGCCGGTGGGGGAAACGAGGTCAACTGTCATGCCGTAGCGTGTTATGACGTGGCCATGACCGGCTGCCCATTTAAAGGAGATCGACGCGGCGATGTTGCTCGCGGCGCCGGAGGTGATTCGTTTTACTGTTTGCGACTGGCGGCACGGTCTGCCGCCCCCCTTGCGGCCGCGCTGGGCTCAGCCTGTCGGTGTGCCTCAGGCTGATGCGCCGGGAGGGAGCGGCGGCGGGGAGCGGCGGCGTGTGTGTTGTGGACGCCCGCGACGCGGCGCAGTACGCGGGGCGCAAGCGGAGGGCGAAGCACGCGGGGCGCGTCCCAGGTGCGTGGCGGCAGCTGGCGGGGGAGGATGGCCTGGGCAGAAGGGGGTCGGAGGGTACCTGTGAGGGGCTGAAAGACGGACAGGCGGGCGGCTGCGTCTAGGCCAGGGAGGAGGTCCGAGCCGGCTGCGGGTCGACAACCCGCTCCCCATGTGCGCCGTGGTTTCCCTGGCGATGCTGGTGGTGAAGGTACTCTCCGTCGGCCTCAAGACGGATGTGGACTACGGCACATGTGTAGACTTATGTGGAGGACGCAACGCGGGGGGACAAATGTGGAATTATGGGGAGCATGGTTTCGGAGCATGGTTTCGGAGCAGTTTCAGTGTCGGCCCAACGCGAGTGGCACAGCTTCTGGCCTTTTTTTTTGGGGGGGGGGGGGGGGGGGGGACACCACAAAAGAATAAGTTGTTTCATTGGCGTTATGCAGCCCAGAAGATGCTCAGCAGTCCAAAAGTTTCGGCGCAGGTTTTGGGGCTTGAGGACGAGGGCCGTCCAACTTCTGCTTGCCCCGGAGGAAGTATCATATATATCAGTTCCAGGCTGCTAGAAATATGGAAGTTCTCATGCGGTGTAGCGCATCACGGCTCAAAGTTCAACTTCGTCAGGGCGGGTTGGGTTGGCGTAGCGGTGAAGAGCTGGCGGCCAAAAGAAATACAAGGCAGTAATTTTGGACTAGAAGACAAAACGCGTCCGATTATATGGAACTATATGGATGAAGTCTCACATAGTGGACTATATGAGTTCCAGGCTGCTAGAAAAAAATGAAGTTCTCATGTGGTGTAGCGCATCACAGCTCAAATTCAACTTCGTCAGGGCGGGTTGGGTTGGCGTTTTGCGGTGCCATATCGTGTAGCAGTAAAGAACTGGCGGCTTAAAGAAATACAAGGCAGTAGATATTTGGACCAGACGACAGAACGCGTCCGATTTTATGACACTTGAACATCATCTACACCCTGTGGCGGACTGATGCGGCATCATGCAGTGTGCGGATTGGTCGCTTGCAATCCTTTTGGGGTTCTGTCAATGTGGCGATGGGTGCAGTGGTCATCATGATCGTGGTCGATGGCCGTCATCCGTCCCTGAGGGCCTCCGGGGACCGCTGAAAGGTATGACCGCGGTTGAGCCCCGCCGCCGTGCGGCATGCTGGCGTACCTTGCAGGCGCCGTCAGCGTCCCTCGCAAAGCGCTGCTGGACCCCGAGACGCGTGTGTTCCTGCCGCCGGAGGAGCAGCGCGCCGTCCTGCAGGCGCGCCGCCGACCCCCTCGCCGCCCACCCACCTCAATATTGAGTCGACCCCCTGCCTCCCTTTAGTCTCTTGAGTGCCGTCTTTAAAACCCTACTCACCCTCGGCCCCATCCCCACCCTGCGCGCGCTTCGCCACATTCCTATCCAGCCAACACCAGCTTTCCGGTCACAAACTAGCAGCGCTTCCGACGACCGACGACAAGCCCGCGCGCCCCGTGGCTGCAGGCAGCGGGAGTGGACGTGTCCGGCGCGACGCGAGTCGTCGCGTACTGCAACGGCGGCGTGGCGTCCACCTCCGTCCTGCTCGCGCTGCACCGCCTCGGCGTCCGCAACTACGCCAACTACGACGGCAGCTGGAACGAGTGGGGCAACCGCGACGACACCCCGATCGACGCTGGCGAGTAGCGGACGTGCAGGCGGGCTCGGGCGCGCTTAAAGGTCAATAACATGTAACCCTACAGCGGCGACAGGCCGAGCGCTGCTGTCTCGGGAGCTGCCGCCGCGAGGAGCTGCGCGCGCGTTGTGCGCTTGGTAGTGGTGGTGACAACAATAAATTGGCAGTGATCAATGCCGCTTCCGGACTGCGTCCTTCCCGCAACCATGAAAGAAAGAATGGAGTGCTGTCACAAATTCTAGAGAAAGAAACCCACAATCAGGAAAGAAAAATGCACATAAGCGATGATCCGGACCCTAGCTTGTGGTGCCATGTTGGAAACTCTGCATCTTTCCAGCCACGCGCGCTGGCGCAGCGGGGCGCGCGGTATCCAGGCTACTACTCCGGCCCAAGAAAGGCCGCCACGGCCTGGCGGGCGATCTCCCGCAGGGTAACTAGGTCTGGCACGTCTGGCTTCCCGAAGAAAGCAATCGTGATGTGCGTCCGGCCGTATCCTGGGACCTCTGGCGTCCAAAGCACAAACGCCCCGCCTAGCACGCCGAAGCATTCCTCGTCGGTTACGTCGATCCGCGCGCCGTGCAGCGACTCCGCCTTGTCACGCAGCGTGGCGTCGTCGACGCGCGTCGTCGTCACCTCAATGTGCAGCCCCATCCGTTCCCGACGAGGCGACAGCCCGGATGAGCGGATCGCGCCCTTGACGGCGTGCAGGCAGCGGTAGAGGTCGGAGTCGGCGGCCAGCAGCTTGCTCTTCCCCTCCTGCCCCGGCAGGCGGTCGAGGCTCGCAAAGCAGATGTCCATATCGTGCATTTTATTCCGCTCAGCACGACGCAGTTCTGGTATCGAACAATCCAGGCGCTGGCAGCTGGAGCATCTGCTGCGTGAGTCGGCGGCGAGACGCTATAGAAATTATCGGCAGATCCGCTGCCAAGATGGTTGGCACACGGACGGTTGGCTGCTGCTACGGCGGGAGGCCGGGGGGGGGGGGGGGGGGGGGGGGGGCACGAGAGTTTGGCAAGCAAAAGCTCAGCACAGGTGTGGTAGTTCTGAGGACGTTTTGCTGATGGCGACGAGCACCCCCTCGATGTATAATCCATACCCGTAGTGGAATCGAATTATCATAGTGAATTGGGCGATGGATTTAGTCATATAGTTACTGACCTCTCGCCAGGTTCTCACGCTTTGGACAGAATTCTCCAAAACAATCAAAATCATCATTGGAGATTCTTCTTGGCTGGTGTGCACGATCTGTAAAAGGCTGGAAAGAATTAATCTTCTGGTTTGGGTATGCTGGTTGCGGAGGCAGGAGCATCGGAGACCCATCAAGCAGTCACCGACCGTGTAAATGATAAACCCCAAAAAAGAGTCGTGGGCTACACATGCACTTACGAATATATCGGTTTTGTACAACTTCGTCCGAACGGATGGGCAAATAATGCAAGGTGGCAAAGCCAAAAGCACCACTCACATTATTTACACCCTCCAACCCCAGTGCATATTGGGTAGACAGCAACAAAGCCATGCGCGCTCTGCACCAGCATCACAAATGCGCTGAATTACCGGCCAATGATTGTCACCTATGGGATTGCTACTTCCATCGCAATAAGCACTACCGGCCTCGGTACAGTGCCATTTTTCAGCATTGGCATCGGTACTACATTGTACTATACCGTACACTCGAAAGACAACAACTCGCCATCACTACCATATAAACTCCAACACCAGTAGCTCATGGATGCCAGCTCATAGTGCGCATTTTCTTGAAAGGACATGGCCTTAAGAGGGCTGCATGCTACGGGCTAATACGGACGACTCAATGCGGGTTCATGCAGCCGGGCTGTAAGACAACTGGCATTGCATGTGTAATTGGAAAATTATTGGCTGCACAAAGGAGGGGGTGATGGGCAACACAAAAGGCAGGACGGTAGCTGGAACTATAAGTACACAAAGTGCTTCCCAAGTTAGAGTTAACATGCCTTCAAAACAACTCAGTTTCGGCGGAGAGCAGCCGACTTTCATCTTGAAACCAATTTCAACTTCAATTGGAAGATGGCAGGAATAAAGTTGTTAGAAAATCTAATTTCAATGGAAGGTCGGCCCATCGCACACTCTAGTCGCGCAGCGAGCTAGCGGAAACCAACGATTTTAGGGTTTGATGGTTTTAATGGTTTCCTCCTTCAATGTGTTCTCTTGACAAAAAGAGGATGTACCATGCATGAGAACTTCTCAACATCAGCTCATGCTCATGGCCTTGCTTCCGACCTCCGTCGGATCGTGCTCTCCCACGGCCATGCATGTCATGCCGGGCCTCGTGCATTTGGCGGAGAGCAATAACCGACAAGGATGGGACCCCATGATTGGCGGTGTCCTCGCCGTGCGGCCCTTGAAAGGTCTTCCCCATCGCAGAGAGCGGGGCGTTTCCGCCGCCCGTCGCCGCCGCGCACTTTGTCTCGGAGGCGTAGACCTTGGACTCGTCCGCATAGTGCGTGACTTCACCGGCCGCGTTGACAACATAGAGGTCGAACCCCTCCTCTTGGCCATGTCCAGAATCGATCCTTAGCTCCAGCAGGACCGCCAGCATATCCGGGAGCTCACGGAACCACTCCTCCATGTGCTTCGCTTGCCGGACGCACGTCCGCCCGTCGCACTCATCGTCGCCAAGCAGCTCCCGATCGCGGGTCGAGCTGGCGGCGCGCATGTGCGATGGCAGTGCGTAGCTCCCCGAGCGTGTAGGATCCGCCCTTGGTGGCGCCCGCGCGGCACATGTTGGCGGCGCAGCCCCACCACAAGATTGCCTTGTCCTTGCCATCATCCAACTCCGCCTCTGCGGCCAGGAAGTACTGCTCCGCCGCCATTGTCCACACCGACCGCGCACTGCCGGGCCCCAGGAGTCCGCACTCCGACCTCTGCAGCAACTCATCCGGGCTCGGGCAACTGCACAGGCAAGCCCATATGCCAGCGCAATGCTCTGCCAGCATGCTCTTAGCCTCCTTGCCCGTGACGCTCACTTCTTATTCTCGACCGGCATGCATGGCGCCGCGAGGTTTCCAATGGGGGTGGGAGCGCTTGCGGGTGGCGGATGCCAGCATCAATGGTGTGCGCGAGCTTGGCATGCAAACGGCCAAAGGCGAGGGCCACCTAGGGCGGGGTGTAGCGTGTTCGCCGGGGGTGCTTCTACAGGTTGTGGATGACCTTGGGCAGCATGAAGATGAAGATGAAGATGAAGATGGGCAGCATGTGGCGCCATGCATACGAGAGTTGGCCGATTTCCTGGCCAGTGTGCGTGTGGCTAACATTATTCGCGAGCTCCACCAAGAAAGCCTAAGTGTGCCGGGCTAGCGAGCAGCCGAACGCGGAGATGGCGAAAGGCGCAAAGCGAAGCATGCCGGCAGCGTTTCGGACACCCTCGTCATACTTCTGGATTTTGAGGCGTTGTGCGGCCCGCGATGCAGTCGTTGGATCCGAGCTTGACACGCCGAAGATAGGGGCAATGGTGGTATCGATAGCAACCGTGTTCCCGCGGATACCACCATACCCAAAAAACCCAACATCGGCCGGCCGGCCGTCGCTGCCCTTCGGAAGAGGAACAAGCACCGACGGGTCCGTGAGGATCTGGACACCCACGCCTATGGCGAACATAACGTCGTGGCAAACGTCGGAAAGGCCATGTGCCGCCCACTCTTTTGCGCGGCGTGATTGGAGTATGTGTATGGAGTACATGTATCTGTGGGTACATGTGTATGGAATTGCTATACCGTACCCGCATAGGACCAGCGTATGCAAGTTACGACACCCCTCCACATAAGTCCCATGCCCCTTTCTCGCCGCATCCGAGCTTCCGAATAGTAGGGCAGCTGAATTCAGGGTTTATGACCTGAAATCCTGGAATATTGCACATTTATGCTCAGTAATTACCATCGTAGGGTGTAAGCAACCCCTTTGGCCCTAACAAGTGCCCTACACGAGTGGCACTTGCGCTACATTGAGCGTTAATTTCCAGTACCCCCATAACAACGGAGGTTGGTGCCCCGCACGTCCCGCCGCGCATGCATTGACCATTGCAGGGTGGGATGGCCATGGGTGGGCGAGGAAATATGTCAGCAAAGAGGCTAGGGTAGTTTTGCTTGGGTTGGGGCCATAGTGGCATAGTGGCATAGTGGGGTGCGCCCGTGCACGACGATGTGGCGTGATACCATCTATCGCCACATACAGCAGTGCCGCCTTGTGGTGCAGCTCTCATACTCGCGGTATCGCTCAGTGCGTTTCGAGGAAACGTCAGACAATTTTCATATAAACACCAATAAAAACTACGCGAGCAAGGCTACAAATTTCACAGTGGCAGCACGGTCGTCCGAGGCCATTCAGGCATTTTTTGATTTTTTCGAAATAATATGTCGAAAGCTGACGTCTGAGTCAGCGTGTGGTCAACACGTTGGCGATACACTTTACGCAAGGGGATCTCAAAACCTGATACACGGTGGCGGGACAGTGTGTTGTATGTACTTGTGCACGGACTACTCATACTTGGCACATATATACCCCCGTGGAGCGATGCCCACGGCCGCCATGCCGGATCTACTCCCCTTTCACAACATTATTTCCAGTAGCATCGACGCATTAAGGTGCACACCATTGCCGCCCCACTGGGCTCACCATGGCGCGCTATGAGCATGCGGCCATGCTGCACTGCTATAGAAAAGCTTTGGCCTACGGCAAGGAGGTCGCGAGAACTCTCTCCCGCCGCTTGCGCGTGCAACTACGATCACAACCGCATTTTGTACTCCATGATTTTGCCCATAAACCATCGTCATCGACACGTAGGGCTTGGTCGAGGTCGTGAATGATCTAATTTTAATGCCCTACGTGTATGGTGGATAGTGATTATACCAACGGTGATGCGGTTTGAGTACGGGGGATGTGGTGTCCCATGCATGTTTATGCACACGAGTGGCGCAATTTGTGGCTTTGAAGCGCCAGCGTCAGAAGCCTTGCTTTTGCCGGAATGAAAGGATTGACGGCAACGGCCACCGCGTGGCAATATGGGGCATATCGCGCTATCGCGGCATTTCCCCCCAGCCGTACGACCCTGAGTAACACGCACGCATGCACGCGCGCGCGGTCTCAGTGTAGCCGCGCATGGGCATGATCAAATTCGCAAACCCCATACTTATAATCAAAGGTGTTATACTCAAACTCGCAGCGCAGCATCGTTTTATGGTCATGTTGGTAATATAGAGGTTTGATTACACCGGGCTATTCTGTCACCGGTACTGGTAACGTTGAGATTCTAGTTTGAACGAATGCTAGCTACCAGTACCTGTACTCGCAGTACGCGTACCGCTTGGACTTCCCGATGTCCAGCGGCGCTAGCTAGCGACAGCATGCGACAACCCTGAAACGTGACGCACCCGCACCACGAGGGGAGTCCACCTTCCGCCTTTGCGCCAGCTGACCAGCTAGCGCAACCCACCCACCCCGCTATGCTACCCTTTTAAATGCGGATAGCACGCCCCGCGGGCCTACTCACACCCAAAATGTAAGAGATTCACATCTTTGGCAAATGCGGCCCCACAATTGTTAAATATTATTAGACAGAGTGCGAGTCACGTTGCCGGAAGCGAATGTCTTGTCTTACAAGCCCCTCGCCACACCAAAACAAGATGGGTGCGTGGGACGGGTGGGTGCGTGAAGCGCAAAAGCAAAAGAGATGAGCGCTATGGTCTAGACAATTGGCTAAGTAGCAGCTGCAGGTAGGCAGGGAAACATGTCGGGAGCTGGTGCGGTCGCGAGTCCGCCGCTCAATGCCCCGTCCTGGTAGATTCTAGACAGAGCCGATGACTGTCTACTGTGCTATATTTTCCAGGTGGTAGTCGTTTGACCGCACAACTCGGTCCGTCGTCTGACTAAACTCAGTTTAGTAGTTAAGAACGATTAGACAGAGTGCGAGTCACGTTGACAGGAAAAACCGGAAGGCCACTCACTGTGAAAAACCAGTCACTGTGAAAGATTAGTAGCGGAACGCAACGGTGCCAGGAAGCCGGCTCTCCCGCTCCCACCACTCGAGCTGCTGAGGCGTAGCGTCTTGTAGAGAGACGCCCCGGTGGAAAGGCGTGGGCGCCGCGCCAGAGAAAGGCAGCGGCACTCCCTCGCGAACCCACCGGAGCACGCGCCCGCTCGCTCCGATTTTCCGCCACTCCCGCCAGTTCTGCCGCACGCGATGGCGCAGAAACGTGGAGGGGCGTGTTAGCGAAGCGGAACGGCGGGCCGCACCGTCAGGCCTTACCCTTGCCGTTGCCCTTGTCGGCGTCGTCGGCTATGGGGCGGAAGGCGGCGTCCGGAGGGCCGGCGCCGGCGCGCTCTGGATGGTGGCTCATCGTCGTCCTCCTCCTCGTGGGGGTCTGGTCCCACGCCGAAGCGCTTTTGTACGGCTGCCTTTGCCGCCGCAATGACGTTGTACTCGGCTTCGCGGCGGAAAAGCTCGTCGCTGAGCTGCGCCAGTGCTTCCGAACCGTAGTCCGCGAAACCGGGCTTGAGGAGGCTGCGGCGAACCACATGTGCGACTGTCTTGGTCCGCGCATCCGCATCGTTCGACGCGTTGAGGCGGATAATTAAACGCCACGAAGTCGCGCCGGTGTTTATTTGAGACGTCGTAGGCCGCCACGCCCGCTTCAAGGAGACGAAGGTCCTCCTCACCAGGGGGCTGCGCCACGCTCGCCGCTCTCTTAATCGACGCGAGCGCCTCGCAGAGAGCCGTGTGGGCCACCGCATCGTAGAAGCCAAAGCAGTATAGAGAGCGGTACTGATCCAAAGTGGCCATGTGCCGACGCGCGATGAGCTGGCGGTGCGTCTCGTCATATGAGATGTCGTACAATTGGGGAATCAGAGAGAGGCCGGGGTTGGGCTTGACGGAAAAGCCGGGGCCAATTAAATGAGCCCACTCCTCCCAGACTAGGGAAGGGGCAGCAGCACTAGGGCCACCGCGGTGGGGCTGGCCAGGGCCATGGAAACCTGCTCTGCGCGAGCCGGTGCGTCGTGCTGGGAGTTCGCCGCGGCAGCGCTACTAGCGGGCGCGCGGGGCTCGGGCATGAGTAGAACCACTAGGCCGCTAAAGGTCACTCCATAGGGCTTCCAGAAGCTCCGTAAGCCCCGCGAAACCGGCCTCCAACGCGGCGATGCGGTCTTCGGCTAGGCCACTAGGGGCGTTACCGGAGTTGTCAGGCATGCTGAGCCCTGACAATGCCGTGCGCAGGGCGTCGTGCTAGCGCATGCGGAAATTCGACAAGCAACGGTCGCTTCCCCTCGCGGCACAGGTGCCGCGCGATTGCTGGTGCGTGATGCGCACCAGCAAAAGGGATGAGCGCTATGGTCTAGACAGTTGGCTAAGTAGTAGCTGCAGGTAGGCAGGGAAACATGTCGGGAGCTGGTGCGGTCGCGAGTCCGCCGCTGCTCACTGTCCCGTCCTGGAAGATTCTAGACAGAGCCGATGACTGGCTACTGTGCTACATTTTCCAGGTGGTAGTCGTTTGACCGCACAACTCGGTCCGTCGTCAGACTAAACTCAGTTAAGTACTTAACAGCGATTATTTTGCCGATCACATATGCAAGCATCCTGCACCAGTACTTTGCACATCGGCGGCGCGCGCGGGTCGATTTTTGTTGCGCGGATGTGATGAAGCCATAAGGAGGGGGCGGATTTATTGCATTGCTGTACCCGGTAGTAATGATCGAAACAAACCGCCTCCCAAGAGCGCCCGCAACCCGCACGAGGCGGGACGGGCGACTGATGCGCTGCCGGCGGCCGACTGGTACAAATCCGGCACCGGCAGCGACTAAACGTGATATATAGCATATACACGTTCCCTAGCTGCGGGTACATGGATGTACCGCGCACAGTATTATAAATAAGGGATTACTCGTAGTACAGGTACTGATATTTTCATCGCGTCGTCGTCAGGATACTACCGCCAGTACTGCACCGATACTAATCCTTTAAAATAAATGACGGTACCATATACTCGTATAGTATCAGCGCGCCGCGGCGCGCGGGCGGCGGTGGAATTATTGGCGTAGGCCGCCATGGTGTCAGTCACTGCGCATTATCAGGTGACTCAGCGAAGGTCGACTACCTTCTGAGTCACAACCGTCGGCTCTCGCGCCCTGGCAGGAGCTGCCGGCCAAGGCCACCCGCGCTCACATATATCGCCCACTCTGCGCAGAAGTGCGACTGCATTGGCACTATAGTCAGGCCCCGCCCCGACGCACCAGCCTGGGCGCTGAGGTAGTTCCGTTGTACTAAGCGCGGTAGTGCGCGAGCTGAGACGCCCCGGCCGCTGTCCGCGTTGACCAAGTAACGAATAAACAGCAGCAGCACGATGCGGCGCTCCCTGGCGCTCTGCTGTGCCCTGGCAGCGGCGGCGCTGGTTGCAGTGGCGGGTGACTCGGGCGGCACCGGATGTCCTGCCCTCTTCCGCGGCAAGGACTGCACGGAGCCAGTGCTGGGTCTGCCCTCGTGCCTCCCAGGCCGCGACCCCTACCGCTTCAAATTCTTTTCCTTGACGCGCCGCAAGTTCCCGCAGTTTCTGAAGACCCGCTGGGGGCGCACCATGTGGATGGCCAACAGGACGGTGGTCCGTGCCTCCCTTTCTCCCGCACCCTTTTCCAAACTGCGCCCGCTCTCAGAGGTGAATCGACCACCCCTGGCCGACATCCCCCTCCCTGTCCCCCCTTTCCCGCTCTGCCCCCGCTTCCACGCCTCAGGCCCAAAACACTTGGCGCTCAATGCCGGAGACAAACTTCTTGGGAGAGCTGGAGCCACCCGTGAAGCGCTGCGCGGTGGTGTCGAGCTCTGCTTCGCTGCTTGGCAAGGGGTGCGCGCCCTTGCACCCCTGAGGAAGTGATCAGGCCATGGTCCGTGTTAGTTGGTGGGGGGGGGGGGGGGGGTGGGGGGGGGGGGCTACCGCTCGCGAGGCGAGGCGAGGCAAGTTCGAGGCGAAAGCTGCATACCTGAACCAAATCATGAGACCTACCTGTACCCGTAGCTGGAATGGATACCGTGCTGTCGTCAGGATTACTGCGAGTACAAATCGTTACCACCAGCTGGTAGTGGTAACAATGATGCTGATATTCACCATATTATCAATACGGGGACACCATTATTCTACCGCCAGCTTGTACCAAGGCCTGGTAAATTATAGCTGGTGACGACTGAAGAGGCATCATTCCGCTTGTGCGGTGGGGGCGCAGGCTGGGGGAGGAGATCGACAAGCACGACCTAGTGATGCGCCTCAACGCGGCGCCGCACGCCAGGCATGAGAACGACGTCGGGACCTTCACAACGCTGCGCCTTTCAAGCATGTGCGTGCCCCTACCCTCCCCCCTCGCGAGCAGAACTGCGAGCAGCCTCGCCACCTCACGTGCCTACCCGCCACTCGCAGGCAGCACTCGGGTTTCCGCGAGGATTCTACCGAAACAGGCATCGTGAACTGGTGTCCGATCAACACGCGCCGGCCGCACTGTCTACACAAAAACCTGGCACAGGTGCGAGTTGGGCGCAGCCCCTGTTGTGTAGCGTGTAGCCCGGGGGGGGGGGGGGGGGGGGGGGGGGGGTCGGTGCAGGGGGCGTAGGCACGGCTCCCGCCCCCTAACCATCCCCTTCTTTCCTCCCTATTTGTGCAGGTGGCCAAGCAAAAAATGCACGGGCTGTACCCTGGCTTCGCCTCCTGGGTCGGCCGCGGCCTCGCTCGCAATGGTCGTCCACACTCGGCGAGCGCCGGGGTGCGCCCCCACCGCTCTCACCCTTACGTGTCGCCGTCCGGAGTTCAGGCTTACTCATTGGCGGCTCTCGGGCTGGCGCGCACGTATACTCGTACTGATACCTGTACTCACCGCCGCTGCCCCACGCGAGCAGTACATGGGCGCCCTTATGCTGCTGCACGTCTGCGAGCGCGTCACAGTGGTGGGCTTCAACGTCGAAGACGCGGTCGGAGGCACGTCCGCCGTCGCGGGACGTGCAAGCGGCGGCGTCCCGAGCCAAAGCAACGTTCGCCGGCTGTACTACACGCCTCGCGGGGTGAGTATCAAGAATTCTCCGCCCTGGGCGCTATCGCGGCGGAGTAGCTCCTCTAGTTGGCAGCGGGCCATGGGGGTTCTGAAGGACAAGGAATGCCCCAAAATTTGAAGCACCATCTTCACATAAGTAATTCGGCGCACTCGGGGTGGTGACGCTCGCAGGGCGAGAACGGATGGGAAGTATTCACACGCTTGTATGTATGCTATCGGATTGCTGCAGGGGCTTGCTAGCCCGGAGGAGTGGGACGGCTACAAGGCCGGCCTGGCGAAGCGCAACCGGGATTACACCTTCGCAAAGCTGCGCGGGCGGCCCTCGAGCTACGTGAAGGTAGATGGCATGAAGGACCTCGGCAGCATTAACTCGATCGCGGAAAATACGCTGGAGGACCGGCTCAAGGTGCTGCGCGTCAAGCAGCGCCACAACCCGGATAAGGACATGGACATCATACGGGTCCGCAAACTGCTGCAAGCTCGACGCCCCACGGTGAGCATCCGACACGCTCGCTGTTGCAGTGAAGAGGCTCGTCTAAGCGAAACTACTCGTCGACCTTGCCTTAACCCCTTGTGTCGCTTTTGTACTTTAGATGCCCTCGCTCATGCTATTATATTAAAGAGATGTCCTCTTATGCCTTTGCCACTCGTGTGCCGACGTTCATCTTTGACGCGGTCTCGGTTGCGGTGCAGGCGGCGCGCCGCGGCGGGGCGTCGAATAATGGCCGGAGGCCGTACGCGCTCGGCGCGCTGTACGAGAAGGCGTGCCTGTGGGAGCTGAAAGAGGCGGGCGTGCTGCGCACGCTGGGTGACGACGCCCCGGTGCAAGCCGCGGCCGACCGCGAGCAGCTGTAGGCTGGCGCTGGGTCGAGTTTTTTTGCCTCGTCCCATGGCGGACGTGTCGACCGGGTTGCTCGAAGCACGGACTATTCCTCCGATGATCGCGGAGTGGCTGGCGGGTGCGCGCGGTGTCGTAACGCATCTAACTGTCTCTGCGAGGCAGAGTCACCGGGTGCAAAAGTGGCTCCCGTGCGGCCGCTGCTGCGAGCTGCTGCAACCACAGTATCAACCTGGGAAATAAGAGAAGCGTAAATTGGCTGAGAAGCGTAAAACTGATGTGAGTACATATCTCGTAGGGACCTGCCTGTCCTCGTGTGACACAATCATATTCGCAGGAGAAGCTTCTGCATGGGCACGCCGGGGGTTCGTTGCGCTGCGGAGCAGGAGGTTGCATATACGAACGGGTGCCGGCGCACCTGACCAATGTATGAATACCCTTACCATAAGCTCAGATTGGACGCTTATTCTTATTCATCAGCCAATGAACAAGGCCTCTCGCTACAAAGATCCGCTATGGTTTCGTCTACATTTGACCTCTATCTGTCAAGGCAGATTCGAATTCGCAGTGCTCTCATATTTGCGTCGGACGATGGACGTCAGACATGCATGGCTTATAATTGGACGGACGGTAGGCTTTGCGGCGCGCAGAACAACGGACGCGCCTGCTCCATGTGGGCACTGTCTGCGTGTGTACTCGTCACTGCGTTGCGCCATACTACGCAAGGCGGAGCCGCGTACTAGACAGATGACCCACCCCGCTTGCAAACACGGCCTGGCTACAGACCCCCACCTCCCTACCGGGAAAGCATGCAGGCACGCATGTGGCCCCGGCAAGCAGGCAAGGTCTTGCCTTGGAGGTGAGCGAGGGGTGGCCGGCCGGTCAATGCATGCTAGGGCCACTGACGGGGGCGGTGCGCGCGTCGTTGCTCGTATGTATTCTAAAGGAGCGTAGTCACACCAGGGGGTGTGATGTTCGTGAGTGAGGGGCGCTGCAACGGGAGGGAATAGCCATTGGGGGGGCGGGGCGCAGTGGGCGCCCTGCCAGACCTGGTTCTGCTCCCCAGGGAGGGGGGTGGGGGTAAAGAAAGCACTAGAATCCTGCCCTACTTGGCGGCCTTGAGGCGGGCCACCGCGCGCCAGCCGATGTCGCGCCGGCAGAAGCCCTCCGGCCAGTCGATCGCGTCCACCGCCTGCGAGCAGCACCGCACGCCGCGCCCGTCAGCCACTGCCCAAATGGTGCGCGTTGATCTGCTTATGGAATTATAGTGCAATTCTCGGATGCGCTTTCGATGGAATCCAGACTTCTCAGATGGAATTGTTATGGAATTATGAATTCTGAGACTGAATCCTGAGAGATTCCAAGACGCACACTGATTGGAACTCAGATGGAACTCTGAATCATAGTATGGAATTCTGGAGGATGGATCTCTGAGATGTGCGCATGTCAGGTGAAAGCTTCAGTGTGCAGCGTAACCACGGCCGGCGTTCGCAACATGCTGTGATTCTGATTGACACCCTCTGGAATGGAAAAGCAATCTAACCAGCTCTGAATACCCAAACAAGGGGCGTTGGCAGCACAGCCCACACCACTGCGCGGCGCGGGCGACACCGCCGTGGCAACGCGCAGGCGCGACAGTGCGTAGGACGCGGTAAACCCTGAGGCGAGGTGGGCGTGGGATCCCCGAGTCTGGGTGAGTATGCAACATATCATGGCCACCGCTGGGAAGGTTCCACAGCAACACCCCCCCCCCCCCCAGGTGGCGAAACTGTGTGCCCGGGCGTGGGAACTCGCTGCTTCGCGGCCATAAGGACGCCGTACCCTAGTATACCCTAACAGCTGCTCCCAGGGTGGAGGGGCAGCTTCAGCTTTTCAGCCCTTTCTATTCCGGCGGCGGCATGGAGGGGCAGCCTCTGGGCCATCTCCAAATGGGCGGCACTCGTCACCTGGTACGCCTTGGTCTGCGCGTCCAGCACGTCGTCCCCCAGCGCCGTGACGCCCAGCACGCGGCCGCCCACCGCCACGATGTCGTCGCCGTCCCAGGCGGTGCCGGCGTGGAACACCTGCGCGGGGGGCGGGTGCGCAGCGCAAGCGGAGGGAGGCCGGGAGGAGCAGGCAGAGGATCAGGCGGGCGGCTCGGGTGTGGAGATCGTGCCCATGTCATCCAACAAACAGCAAACTCACATTCATCCGCGCAGATTCAACGGAATCCCAATCGGATTCACTCAATCTGCAACGTGACTCCTCCATCACGGGTTCATTGGTTTTTGGTGCAAGGGTTTAAGGACCCTAACATGACACCCTATACATAAGAAAAGCCCCGCCCTCGGCCGCATGGACGCGTGCATGTCGTGGTCAACACTTCGCGCTCAAGTTATGCGGACGCGACTGCCTGGAGCAGTACGGCTGGGATGTGTTCGTATGCGTGCCAACAACGCGAATGTCACTGTGAATACGGACCCGCCGGTGAACTGTCGCAAGCCGACAGTGACACACACACCCGCAAATGCACTGCTGGTCCTACGGGTGGGCGTGCCGGGTTGGGTGTAGGGGTCTCGCGGAGCGGTTGATCGTGGCGGGCGGTTCCGCCCATGTCTGGAGGGTATGGGGCTCGCCTTGGCGGTGGTGGCCTTGTCCAGGCCGCGGATGGCGGTGCCCTTGGTGTAGCTGCCCGGGTAGCCGTTGGCCGCCATCACCACCGTCAGCACCGTCTGCTCGCTCCACTTGAGGTCCTTCACCGTGTCCAGCTTGCCGCTGCAGGCCGCGATCAGCACCTGCCGGGAGGAGGCACCGCAGGATGTGAAGCCGAGATCTACTCCAGGACACTCTCTCAGCTTATTTAGGGCTGTTAGGGTTTAAGGATTGTTGGGAGAGGGGGTGGAGGGGGACTTATTCCTTCATGTTATCATTTATGTTATGTTTACTTCATGTTATTACTTAGGTTATGATATTATTTAGGGCCTTTATTCCCCATGGGTAGGTTGCCTATGAGGGTCTTTTGTAGAGTCTCAAAGGTCACACGCCGGTCTGCACTCTTCAAAGAAAGGTCTTGGAAGGTGTCGGGAAGTGCATTCAAGATGCACTGCACGTACTCCAACTAGGGCTTCTAGGGCTTACATCGCCACTGAGGTGAACTTTCATGGTCTCATCTTTCCGGGGTTGCACTTTCCGTGGGCCGGTTTCCTTACTAAAAGCCACACGAACGTGTGAGCTCAGGTGGAGATGGTGTCCAGATATTTAGGAGGTGTATGGTGCGGATGGATCCGGTGAGGCAGGGGTGGCGAAGAGAGGGGGAAGAGAGGGGGTGGGGGGTTCACCTCCAGCAGGTCCGACTCAAGCCGCATCATGAGGCCCTGGCACTCGGGGTCGCCGAAGCGCACGTTGTGCTCCAGGAGCTTCACCTGCGGCGCAGCGGTGCAGAGGAGGAGGGGGGGGGGGGTGGTTGTGAGGCGTCACCCGCGATGGCGATGCGTGGCGAAATCGCTGGTACAGAGGCATCGTGTCATCCGTTTGTCAGACAAATCTTACTCCAAATGGGATGACTCTCATCGCACCGAATTCTTTAAACCAATCCACCACATTCAAAATTCTGATCCATTTCCCCAGAAGACGCCAATGCAGGAATTACTACATAAGTGAAAACAAGGAAATCTGAACACTTTGATGTCATGCTTTGGGTGACCTCGACCAGCGGGACATGCGCCACGGAATCGCGCAGCGGCAACGCAGACGTGCGGCATTTGCCTTGGATCTGCGGGGGGGTGTTGATCGATCCTCGAGGGGGCGGGGGTGGAGGACTGGGTGGGAGCCGGGGCGGAGGGCGGGGAGGGAGGCGCACCTCGCCGTCCTCGATCATGAGGCCGGCAAAGAGCACGCCCCGGAAAGGGCGCCCCTCCGCCACCATGCCGCGCGCCGTGGGCAGCACGATCGTCTCCATCACCTGCGGCAGGGGCGCCCGGCGCCCGCATCGTCAGTCCCCCAACGCCTGGGGGCCCCTCCGCCCTGTTGGGTATGGGGGCGGGCGCATCGAAAGCCGTCCCGGGGCTAAGTTGGGACCCTCCGCCGCTTCCCGCACGATTTGAGGGCGCCTCGGACAAGAGCCTTGACCATTGCGCATCGATTGGCGATGACAAGTATCGTCCAGCTGTACGTATTTTGAATAATATTGAGTGTCCAAAAACTGTTTAAATGGACAGAACTTGACATGGCCATCCATGCGCGATGGTCGGGTTCCCGGTCCGAAGGGCCCTCAAAACGTCCAGAAAAATCGAGTTGACAGATTCGGCAGGGGGTTGGCGATGTCCGTCGTTGGCAGGACGTTGGCTGTTTGTTGTTGATTGCGGCAACTACCGGACATGGAGACGTACACGAACAGGCATCATATGTCCTCCTCGCCTACGAGTACCTTCACACATATCCACGAAAGCATACAAAGCTTCATCGCCCTTTATCCGGGTGTCACCGTAGGACATGAGCCCAACGACAATCTTCCGTATACCTGCCTTGGTTTAGGGTCCAGGGGTAGTAGGTGTACCATGCCCCTTTGCCAGCTGATCGCGTCACACAACTGGTCACCTCAGCCTTCCACTCCACCACCTCTCTCTCTCTCTCTCTCTCTCGCCCGTCCCCTCCTCTCACAACATGCCAATATGTGGTTTCTTAATATTCGGGCGTTACAATCAGCGATGAGGTGGTGACACCGTGACATCCCCCACCACAACCAGCTCTCCGCCAGACCTCTTCACTAAACAGGACTAGACAGTGCATCGTATGGGGCGGACTGTAGTGATGGCTGCCGGACCCAAGACCCCCCTCCCCCCCTCGCATGTATGTGGCTATGTCCGCGTGAGAGGAAGTGGGGGGGGGAGGGAGGGGGCTCACCGTCTGCGTGATCTCGGGCGTCACGACAGGCGCGGGAGAGTAGGCACCCATGCCGCCGGTGTTGGGCCCGGTGTCCCCGTCGCCGACGGCCTGCGCAAATGGGCCGCAGGGGCGGCGGACGCCGTCAGGGCGAACTGGACCGGCGCTAGAAGCACGGCTCCGTGCGCAATCCAACTTGCTGCGGCGACGGTGTCGATTCCTTCCGGCTAAGGCATGAATGGGAAGTCCGCCTTGCGGAAAGCCGCACTGCGCTGGGCGCCGCGTTGCCCAGCCCCTCTGTGCCCCCCGCCCCCCTCCACCCCGCCCGCCCGCAAATCCACCACACACCCTACCCTCCCCTTCCGCCTCACAACCCGCAAGTCCGACCGGCGCCCACACTGCGCGGCAAATGGGCCACCCCGCCGCGCCATCGCCCCGACCGGCGCCCAGACAAGCCATGCTACGGGGCCTGAGCACCGCGGGGCGCTGCTGGGTGCGGGTGCGCCTGCCTGCGTGGTCCGCGGCACCCTGGCAATGAGCGAGGCGGAACGGTGCGGCTGGTGACGGCAAGCGCGCCGCGGTGGTGTGCTGCGGCGCTGGTGAGCGTGCGGGTGCTGGGCTCTAGGGGGGTGAGGCACGGCACCGGTGGTGGCGGTGTTTGGTCGGACACAGGTGGGGAGGATGGCGATTGGGGTTGGTGAGATGGCAGGCAGGGCGATAAAGGGAGGGGGGGGGGGGGGGGGGGGATTGGCTGTTGTGCGAGAGTGCGGATGGTGTTGGAATGTCATATTGGTGTGAGGGTGGATGACGGGGTTGATGGGGCTGGTGGGATGGCGGGGAGGAAGGGAGGCGGTGCGGGAGCGCGGGGGGGGTGTAGGAAGGGGTGGTTGGGTGCTGAGATGATAGGATGGCGGATTGGGGGGGCGAGGGTCCTAAGGGGCATAGGCAGGAGAAGAGTGGGGGGGGAAGGGGGGGGGGTGCCTTGTGGTCCTGGGCGGACATGAGCGGGATGGCGTCCTCGCCGTCCAGCAGCGCAAAGAAGGACGCCTCCTCGCCCGTCAGGAACTCCTCGATCACGATCTCGCCGCCTGCACGCCGCCGCCGGCCACAGCAGCCCCCACCAAATGATGAGCAAGTAGGCGAGCACTCGTAAGCGCGCGAGTTTGGGATTGCGATACCTCATCGTTCATGCAGGTTGTGCGCGAGAGTGAAGCGGCAGGCGAGATGGAGGGCGGGGAGGGTGGTGGACATGATGGGGGTCATATGAGGGGCGAGGCGGTGGCCGGCCCGGGCGGCAGGGGGGGGGGGGGGGCGCACCCGCGGCGCCAAAGCCCTGCTCCACCAGCATGAGATCGATGGCCGCCTCCGCCTCGAGCACGGTGCTGCACAGGATGACGCCCTTTCCGGCCGCGAGGCCGTCCGTCTTGACCACGATGGGCGCGCCCTGCGCGCGCACGTACTCCTTGGCGGGCGCCGGCTCCGTGAAGCGCGCGTAGCCCGCGGTGGGGATGTTGTACTTGGCGCACAGGTCCTGCGGGCCAGCACACCGCACACCCGCATGAGGCCCGGTGCAGTGGCCACTGCGCGTCCCGTAGGGGGCTGCGCTCATGGTGGCGTGGCGCCGCGCACCTTCATGAAGGCCTTGGAGCCCTCCAGCTCGGCGGCGCCCTTGGAGGGGCCAAAGGTGGGGATGCCCGCGCCGCCCAGGTCATCCGCGAGGCCGGCCACCAGGGGCGCCTCGGGCCCGATCACCACCAGCCCGATGTCCTTGTCCTGGCAGAACTTTATCACCTGCGGCGCGGCGGCGGCACCGGCGGCGGCGTGAGCACACCTGCCGCGGCATGGACCTGTGACTAGAAGGCAATGGGAGGAGGGGGGCGAGGGGGGGGGGGGGGGGGGGGGCTCACCGCCGCGTGGTCCTCCACCTTGAGCTCGGCCACCGTGACGATGTTCTCCTCGAGGCTGATGCCGGCGTTGCCGGGCGCGCAGTAGAGCGTCTCGCAGCGGGCGGACTGCGCCAGCTTCCAGGCGATGGAGTGCTCGCGGCCGCCGGTGCCGATGACGAGCACGTTGACCTACTCAGCGCGGATGCCCATGTCGCCGTGAGGGGGCAGGGATAGCTGTGGGTGAGGGAGAGGTCGGAGGATGGACTGCCCTGCGCGGCTTGGTCGCCGCATCCCTCGGTAGCCAGGCAGCACAAGAAGAAGCATAGACAGCTCATCCTCAGTATGATAATTGGGATTGTACTAAGGAAACTCCTCATAGTGGTCAAAGGATAGGAGATCATGGGGAACCTTATGTAACCGTATCAGTGCCCTTAATACAGTATCATGAAGGTATCCACAGCCTTTGATATCGGGATGTATTCGGTTCTTTAGATAGCAAGGATAACTCCTAAGACTTATACATAATTATTGAGTTAGTTAGGGCTGTATCACAATCATAGCTCGATGGCAGCCGCCGACAATGCCGCACAAGAGGGGGCTTCCGAATTCCGGACATCGGGAGCCAGGGCCTGTGACTGTGGCACGAGGGCCAGGGGGTGGGCGGGCGGGCGCTGCCGGGTGGGTAGGTTGATAGATTGAGGCGTGCGGCGCGCGGCGGCCGCGGGGCTGCCCACCTTGCCGCCGTCGCCATTGCCAGCCGCGCAGCGCACCACCGCCCTGCGAGCCGAGAGAGCGCCGGCCCCGCGGCGGCTGGTCGCCGGCGCGGCGCGATGCGCCCACCGGCGCGCCGCGCCCGCACCCGCTCCCGGTCGCAGCGGCGCGGCGAGCGCGAGGGCGGCGCGACGCTGGCCAGTTGATGCCTGCTGGTGGCGGCGTCCGCCGAGGGCGGGCCGGGTCGCCGCGAGGGAGGCGCTCATTCTGATGTCGCGAGCTGCTGGTAGTGAATGGGCTCGAGGCTGTGGGAGGGGTGTAGGTAGGAGGTACGGGAGAGGCTTAGTGCGCCGAGGGGTCGACTTGGTGCTGGCAAACTGGCGTGCCGGGGATGAGGGGGGTGGGGGTTTCGACGAGGGGGGGCTTGTTGGAGTGTGAAGTGTTTTCTCTGCCCCCGGGACCAGAAAACGCGATACCGAGGTTTGCAGTGTGCCGACGTGCCGACCAACCGGTGGGATGCTCAGGGCGCGCGGGCGTAGCAGGGGCACTTAACGGGAAAATTAGAGGGGAAATGGGGACCACAGGGGTATACCTCTGTGCACCGGGGTGTCGGGCGAGGCGGGTGGCGTGCTAGGGGTGTCGTCGGAGTAGCAGCACGGAGCAGCTGCTAGGGATCGTCGGCGATGGGGCGATGGGCGGCGCCGGCACGACGACGCACGCGGACGACGGCGCTGCTAGGACGACGACTAAAATAGATAAACCCATCGTGCCGAACACGTGTGCGCTGACGTGCGCATTAACAGCGCGTATGTGAAGCGCGCGCCCGCGCGCGGTGCAGGAGGGTGATATACTTTTCCACGCATACTGTAATAAACGCCGTACTGTATTAATACGGGTATGCGCGCAGGTATTATTATACATACGGGTAGCAGCTAGAATAATGTAAGGCAGGATAATAGTTATTGCTCGGATTGAATGTGATAAAAGCGCTAGTATGACAAATCCACCGCTAAATGCAGTACTAAAGGTTCACACAAGCCGCTTAAAACGGCCCGCGCAACCCGCACGAGGCGGGATGGATGAGTGAGGCCCCATCCCGCATGGTTTTGAACGCGAGCTTCACACTCTGAATAATCATAGGCTATTCATAGGCCCCGGTCACGACAAACGTGGGGAAGGAGAGCTCTGGGTCTGGTACTGGGTCCTTGAGTCAATCCGTGGTTACGGACAGTGTTGCTTAGAGGGCCAGAGGCACTGCGTGCCGGAAAATCGCCGTCCACCTCTAATGCTCGAGCAGTCGAGATCATATATGATCATATATGATCTATCATATGTATAGTCGCTCGGTCACAATATTTACAAACATGGGCAGTCACGAAGGCGGCATGCCGTTCCACAAGCGCCCAACGACCCGAGCCGCGATGCTCACTCACATACTGGCTCCAGTACTCCATATCGTACATAAGTACGATCTCACATAGCTCAAATGGATAGCGGTATTGCCTGTACACCCTGCTGCTCATTCTTGCGTGGTAAGCTTCCAGCAGCTCTTAACTGAGGATAACCTTGCGCTTCAAGCCTCAGCGCTTATAATAACCAAGTTGCAGCGATGGAGAAGGCAAGTACCTGCTGTGGACATGTGCTGGACTGTGACTTGAGGTGTCTCATAGGTGTCTCATTCCCCACACTCTCACAGCAAGCGCAAGGAAGGAATGCGATCGCACCGCTCATGAGCGCCCAGTTCACATTACCGGGGCTGTTCCTAGCTACCGGAAGAATGCGACAGCCCGAAGCTACTTCCCTTGCTGAATAGAATACTCGTATTCACGCGACAGCGGCACCGGCAGGCCGCACCGCTACTTAAATCGCGAAGCTGGCGGAACGGGCCGATGCACTTGCTCTTACGAGAATTAAATTTAGGACGAGGACTCGCCGGCTCGGTTGTGTTGCAGATGCGTGGCCCCTCCGGATGTGCTCCTGCGCGCTGCCCTGGACAGCGGCGCACGGCTCCGCGATCATCTGGCCGCTATCACGATTTCAGGGTTTGGGTTGTTTGAGGGTCCCTAAGCCCTAAGCCTTGCTGCCCCACATGTCCTGGTAGCGCTGCTCGTGGGCCTTGATGGCGGCCTTGGCGTCGGCGATGCCCTGCAGGCGTGGCAAGGGGCAGACAGCCGTGGGGAAGGGGGGAGGGGGGGGGTTAGCACAGTGAATGCCTGCGTGCTATCATCCACGACCATGGATAAATACTACAACGCGTGAATGAGTCTTGTGACTAAAGGCAGTCCGGCTCTGATGCACCTCCGAGATTTCATACTTGCGCAGATACGATCCGACCAAAATGAGGCGGGGGACTATCAACAATACTATCAAAAGGCTGTGCGTAGCTGTGGTTTGCCACCCTTCTATTGTTTTCATCTATTTTATTCTATTCGGGTATTAATTTACTCTCTCTCCTTATCATTGCTGGTGAAGCTGCATCGTGATATACTGTTTAGACGCGATAGTTAGAACTACCTACATAGTCCTTCATGTAGTCTGCACTTGATTACACGGCGTTTGTAATCCTGGCCAAATGCGCTATACCATCCTTACCAGTCTACATCAGCGCCTTGTGTTGATCTTTTAGTACTGCTTTTAGCGGTTGATTCGTTAATGCGTCTTTCTGTGATTTACATAGTATACATTGTGTGCTTTGCATACGATTAGAGTTATCCAGCGAAGCGTCGATTTTTCGGCGGTGAGCTTTATGGCCGTACGGGTATACCCGTATAGTGCAGCGGATCGGGCCTATAGGTGCATGACTAAAGCGCTTATGTACTGGCATGTAATACTAAGTACTATAATCCACCCACCCACCCACCCGCCCACCCGCCCACGGTCCTTAATTACACAGCCGTCCGATTACGATCTCACGGTTGGGAGGCTATGAGTACTGGTACTCGCTACTCGCTGCTGGTAAAGGAAAAAAAAACTCTGGTACTTCAAAGCGCTGGCAATGCGAACGCTCGCTGCTGGTACTGGTACTCGCTACTCGCTGCTGGTACTGCTGGTACTGGTACTGGCACTCGCTACTCGCTGCTGGTAATGGAAAAAAAAACTCTGGTACTTCAAAGCGCTGGCGATGCAATTCATGGAACTGTAGGCCAGTGATATAGAACCCGTTCTTTTAAAAATTTCTGAAAAATCGACGCATCACTGATTCAACTGTCAAGTTACTTCATATTGTACAAGGATTACTTACGCGTAAAAGTACATAACGCAAAATGTTGCCTGTACGATTAATGTAGTCTTATCGTCGTGCATCTGCCCGCATCCCTGTATCGCTGTCAAATTTCAAACAATGCACGTATACTTTTCCTGAATAAATGGGCAATACAATGTACATTGATTGACTTGTCGCTTATCGAAATCGAATCGCAATACGACCAAGATATATCCGTCAGTTTCCTTTTAAAATTAATTCAAACTAACAAGCAAACAAACAAACACATTTTCTATTATATTATATTCGATTTCTCATTGCCAACCTTCCATCCGAATAGACCGCTTAGTCTGAACCGTTTCAGTGCGTTCTCAGTCCCTCAAACAACGGCATCAAAAAAATGACTCCGTCATGCTATACTCACTTTCGAGTAAACGTCACCGGTATTTCGCACTGAGCTCTCATGCACGAGTTCGAATATACTGTAAACAATGTTATTCTATAGTCCCGCGATCATCGCGCTCCAGACCAAGGGGGGAATCGAATCACATATATGGGTGCCGACCCAAGTAAAAGAACAAAATCCACAACGCGCTACGCACTTATTGGTCCAATTGCAGACGAATACATCACCCCATTTCTGAGAGCAAACAATGGGGATCTTGTAGTTAGGTTGAACCCGTATTTATATAGATAGTTGTCAACCTTGCGAGGGCGCCCACACGTACACGACTCATACTCGAGATCAAGCACGTGGGGAGGGTGGTGGCCCTACCTGCTTGGCGGGCGGGTAGGCGGGGTCGATGGCCAGCGCGGCCTTGTACGCCTTGAGCGCCTCCCCGGCCTGGCCCAGGCCCACCAGCGCGGCGCCTCGCCGGCAGTGGCCCTTGGGCCAGACGGCGTCCAGCGCCACCGCGCGGTCCGCGTCCTCCAGCGCGCCCTCCCATTGCGTGGCGCCGGCACGCGCCGCGGAGCGGTTGCTGTGCCGGCAGGAGGGAGGCCGCGGGGGGGGGGGGGGGGGGGGGGGGGCTCAGCGCTTAGGACCGGCAATGAGATAAACAACGAGGTGCGGCGCCAGGGAGACGGACAGAGAAGCGCCTCGATGCCAGAGACCACGCGGGAGACTGGCCCGGTCAAGGGGTGCGTTGCTGGGGCCGGAACCCGCCGAGGAGGAGGATCGCACGCGGTATCACATGGTGTATCCAAACATGCCCCCGGACGCCCCCCGCTGTCACCCACCCCCATACGCACCGCGGCTGGCATACAGGCACACTATCGAATACATGCATGCACACATACAGAGCCTCGAGCAATGTCGAGGGCGCAGCTGGCAAAGGGGGAGGGGGGGTCGCGGGCATGTTCATAGCCGTATGTGCGGTGAGGGGGAGGGATCGTGGGGGGGGGGGGGGGGGGGGGTCAGCGGGGAGGGGGGGGAAGCGCACCTGTGGAGCACGGCGGTGCCGCCGCCCAGCTTGATGGCCATGCTGTACTGCGCCGCGGCCTTGACAAACTCGCCGCGCTTGAAGGCCTCGTTGCCGCGCTCCTTGGAGGTGGCCGCCAGGGCGCTCAGGCGCGCCGCCTCCGCCTCCTCCCCGCCCGCGCCACCCTCCTCCTCCTCCTCCTCCTCCTCCTCCTCCTCCTCCCCCGCCTCCTTTCTGTATCCGTTGGCCTCCGCGGGGGCCGTGGGCGGGGAGGCGGACACCCCAGGCTCGTTGGGCTCGGCCGCCGCCGCAGTGACGGCGGCGTGCGTGACGGGCGCGGCCACGCCCCCCTCCCCCTCCCCCTCCCGCCCATTCGCCTCGCCCACCTCCGCGCCGCCGCCGCCCGCCTCGTCGCCGCTCTCCCCGCTGTCCCCCGCGACGTCGTCCACCGCGTGACTGCTCAGCGGCGGGGGAGCCGCGGCAGCCTCGCGCCCCTCCCGTCCGGCCACCGCCGCCGCCACCGCCTCGCCCACAGGCTCCGCCGCAACCGCCGGCCACATGGATGTCTCCGCCTCGGGCTGCTCCTCCTTCTCCTCCTCTTGCGACTCCTCCTGCACCTCCGGCTCCGGCTTGGGCTCCGGTATGTCGGCAGGAGCAGGAGCGGGCCGCGGCTGCGCCGGTGGCGGCCGTGCCGGCCGGATGCGCGGCGGCAGCTTGGCCAGCTCCGCGGCGCACGCCAGCCGCAGCTCCGCCTTCTCCACCGCGTGGCGCGCCCGGTTCTGTTGCGCCGCGGCGACCGGCGGCACGCTCAGCCTCCCCTCCCCCCCTCCTGGCTCACACCAGGCCAGGGCGTCCGAGCACCTCTCCTCACACCACATGGCACCGCCAGGGACCCCCCCCCCCCCCTTCCTCCTGGATATACTCCGGGGATCATGTCCGGCACCAGCCGAACAGGGGCAGAGCGTCGGGGCAATCGGATGTTTGGGCGTGTGATGGCTCCGAGGAAGTTGCCTCCAGCGGACCCTCCAGGGCCCTTGGCGTGCGCACTTGCGCTGTGCTGGCATACCTTTCTCCCTGTACAGCGACTACCCCCCCCCCCCCCCCCCCACAACCTCACTGTTTCGCCTGTCTCTAGCCACTCACCAAGGGGTGGGCATCATGATGGCACGGGGGGCTATACATGTATGCGAAAGGCGTGTGGGTGCCGGGGGGGGGGGGGGGGGGGGGGGCAACCTCCTGGCCGCAGGACACCAGCAGAGCGCGCATGGCACGTAGGCTCCAGGCGCCCTCCTCCGCGTCGCGCAGCGTGTTGGCGCGCACCCCCAGGTCGATGGCCTCCGCCACCGCCTGGCTCCCCTGCACGCACGGCGGCGTCGGGGGCGAGGTGGGCCGGCGAAGGGGCGCAGGGGGTAAGCGCTCGGTGATCGGTCGGTCAAGGGGGCAGCTGGCGGGGCAAAGAGGGAACATGATGGCGCAGTGACAGGGCACAGCCTCTCTCTCTCTCTCTCTCCCTCTCTCCACTGAAAGCGGGGGGGGGGGGGGGGGGGGCTACGAGGGCGCCGGGGCTGCCCCATGGTATTCCGCCATGCTCTACTCTACTTCAGGTCCTCACTACACGCGTTTGTGACACAAATTACTACGACGTGGGCGGGATGAGTACCGTACCGGTCCCTGTAACAGCCAGGCAAGCAGGTATGGATTGCGTGCTCACATGCACCGTGTGAGTCCTTTGGCATGAAGCAGCAACACATTACCTAGAGGCCGTCATAAGTTGGTAACCAAGGGTACCAAGGTGGCCGGGTAACCAACTCCGTAACCGAGGATGCCATCTTACGGCTCTATTGAGTGCATGCCAATGTGTTGTTCGGGTGCCGTGCCCCCGAACTGAGAGGCACGTCGCCGAGCTGCTGGCCATTCTTGGCTGCGCCACATGTCGACTCTACGCCCACGGTGACCCCCCCCCCCCCCCCCCATCCACACACACACACAGGCGACAACCAAAAACCCGAATCCATGTAGGGAAAGCGACAGCATGCGCAGCCTGCATCTGTCGCACCCCGTTACGGGTGCCGACGCACCTGAAAGCACCCGGAATGTAGTACGCCTGAAAGCAGGCTTGTATGCAACCAGAAAGCACATTTGATACCTTTCCGCTTGCATAGCTTTGTCTACTCATGCAGCTGGCTATGGCAGCTCTGGCAGGCGGGGCAGGCTCCTGCTAGTACTCGCCGTGTTATCTATGATACCGCGCCGGCCCCCGCAGACAAGAAGTGCCGATCTTTGAGTACGAAAATTACCATAAGTCGCGCGTAGTAGTGCCAAACCGCACATACTTGCTTCAACTCGTAGTTTGCTTCAACTCGTAGTTTGTGAACTATAAGACGGCGAGAGAATCGGCCTCGGAACGGACGGACGTGTAACATGACGAAAGTCACTTGAACGAGTAAGTCTTGAGAGAAAGTCGTGAGAGAGAGAGAGGGGGGGGGGGGGGGGGGGGGGAGAATGATGGGGCGGCGGCGGCGGCGCACCTTTCGCAGCGCGATGTCCTTGGCCGTCTCGCCCAGCTCGTCCTGCAGGTGGCCGTTGGCGGCGCCCGTGAGCAGCAGGCAGCGCACGGCGAGCACGTGGCCGTTGGAGGCGGCGGCGTGCAGCGGCGTGCTGCCCGCGTGGTTGGCGCCGTCCGCGTCGGCGCCCTCCGACAGCAGCCACATGATGGCGGGCACCTGCGCATTGGGCAGCATCAGCATCAGCACGCACCAGCCGGGCTGTACGCCGCTGATGTCAGGTCGCGCACGTATGGCGACGGACGGGTATCTATCCAACAGGGTCGCATAAATAATAAGGCAACGTTGCCTTTCGATGGGCGTAGATGTACGAGTGTTCCTTCAGAGAGGCGCTGCATTACACTGGCAAGCCCTGTAATCTCCCTGTTACTCGGAGGTTGCCGCTCGGAGGAGGCCTTCCGCCTTTATTACAGCATAGTCGCTTCAAGTTGCACCTTCCAATACAACTCGACGACCCTCATCCGACTGCTCGGCGACCCATCGGCCCGAATACAGGTTAGGCACACCTTTCCCCTTCCCACCCCAACCCTTTCTGTGCCTTCTTGGCTTCGACGCTTTTTCAATGGCGTCATCGTCCATCCCTTTGCATTCTTTATCCGTGTATTAACATGGAACTAATGATAGGGCAATATTAGGGAAAGCACATCCGGCCTCGATTCGTTATGGTCTTACACGCACACATACATAAATACATACATGCACACATATACATACACACATATACATGTATCTATACATATACATATACCATTTGCATGTATCTGAGTGTGTGTTGCAGAAGGGAGGGGGGGGGGGGGGGGGGGATGCCTTATTCTTGGCCGCCGCCCAGTGCAGCGCGGTGTGGCCAGTGAAGGAATAGTTGGTGCCCTGGCCCTGGTAGTGGAGCAGCGCCTCGTTTACGGCCAGCATTGACTTGAGGGTTGCGGTGTCGCCCGCCTTGGCGGCATCCATCCAGGCGCGGCCCTGCATGCGCCGGACAAGAGGGGGCGAAACAGCCGGTAAAGGGGGGGGGGGGGCTTTGCCCTCACTCCAGGGTGCGGTCACCCAGAGGGGTGGCCTGATGGATGGGCGCAGCGTTGGGAGGGACCGGGGTTATGCAGAATTTCCGATCCGATGCGTTCAGCAGGGAAACGCTGGACATAACTCCTCATAGGAATGGAATCGAGCCGGCTGTGGACTTTCTCACTCACAACACACAAGTGGCAGTAAAGTCTGCCGGACTTATGCCACGAGTGTTTAGGTCCATGGCGCACACAAGCGGACGATGCAAGCATGATTTGCGATGCGCTTATGCGCGGCTGCGGAAAGGATATGGGCTGGGCTGGGGTGAGCAAGTCCTGAGCACTTTCGCACCGTTTGCTGATGAGCTACCGGCAATACCCTGGCAGAATGATATAATAGTAATACATAATAATATTATCATTACATTATATTATCATTACAATATACTATAATGATAATAAACTATTATTACTACATATCATAATATTAATATAATATATATATAGTGTTATAATAATATGTTTATTTTAATGGATGTAACTTACGCCTGATATCATTAGATGCTCGTGCTATGGTGTTATGCGTAGCCCTGGTAGGTGCGCCCACAGAGGGAATGGGCGGTTGTCGGTTACCGCGGGGGCAAGTGGGGGGGGGGGGGGGGGGGGGGGGCGCACCTCGTCCCGCGTGACGCCTGCCTCTGCGGCTGCCGTCTCCGAGCTGGCCTCCTTGGCCGCCTGCCGCTTGTCCTCCTTGGCGCACATCTCCTCGTCCAGTTTCACCAGTGCGGCGCGCCGGGCGGCGCGGTCCGGAGGCACGTGGGACAAGCTGCCGCGTGCGGGGCCGGCGGCCGGCAATGCGGCGGTGGCGGTGGACGCCGGGGCCGGAGAGGAGGCAGCAGCGGCGGCGGGTCCGTTGTCGCCGTCACCGTCGTCACCGTCGCTGTTGTTGTCAGAGGAAGAGGAGGAGGATGGGAAAACTGCGGCTGGTGGAGCGGCCTTGGGGGTGGAGGTGCCGCCTGATGGTTGGCCTGTACCTGCGTCGGAGTGGGGTAGAGGGGGGGGGGGGGGGGGAGGGGCTGTCAGAGCCAAGCAGCGCAGGTGTACCCGGCTAACCCAACGCATCGAGGCATGATGGCAGTGCAGGCCTGCCGGCTCGGACCTTTCCGCCCGCCGGGCGTCGCGGCAGCTGGCGCAGCCTTGGCCTTGTCCGCCGATGGGAGCTCAGCTGTGTCCGCCCTCGGGAACGGCGCGCCGGTGGCGGTAGAGGTGCTGCTGCTGCTGCTGCTGCTGCTTGCGCCTGGATCCTCGGCGTCCTCTCCCGGGCGCTCCACTGGGCCCTTCATGCCGGGCTGCACGTCAACACGTAGGCAGGAAGCTGCAAGTCAGTGAGACGGCCCGGCTGGAATGTGGTGTGGCTTTGTGGCATGAAGGAGACTGTCGATTGCATGGGAGTATGCAGCGGTGGTTCTGTGGGGGGGGGGGAGGGGGGGGGGGGGTTGGAAGGGGCGGGCGGAGGGAGTGGGGGGGGGGGGGGGGGGGGGGGAGCATACCTTGCAGCTGTCCAGGAAGGCCACCACCTCCAGCCACTTGCGCGACACCGCCAGGCTGCGCGGCGACTGGCCGTCTGCATTCATCACCTCGCTGTCCGCCCCAGCCGCCAGCAGCGCCTGCAGGACACACGCAACGCATCCCAGCAGGCTTCAATTACACAGAGGTGCAAGTCTTTCGGTTTCGGAAGCGGGGAATTGCTGTGGCGACGGGTCTCCACTGGCGGCTGAGCGACTCTGTCCCGCTACAACCACTAGATGACCGCAGTGGGGCGACAAAAGGCGGCTGGGCAGGGCATGTGTGTGTGTGTGTGTGTGTTTGTGTGTGTGTGTGCGTGATGGGGGGGGGGGGGGGGGCAAGACGTTGCGCAACTGTCATTGGTGAACGCTAAATAAATCAGCACCTAGAGCTCCATGCAAGGTTCCTCTCTCCCTTATGGCTAGCATGCCATCAGTCGCTGCCACAGTGCACACTGTCAATAGCGATGATATGCGATAACTCGCACAGATTCATTGAACATCATGTACATACTGAACCAAACATCGCAAGATTCTCTGTAAATAAACGGATGCCGTGTGGAGCCACGCCGGCAAACGACATGACGTATAGAGAAGACGGCGGCAATGCGGTAGATTCAATCAATGAAAGCCTTGTTCTCAGGGCGGCAGTGATTATACTGTGACTTTGTATCAGATGTTGTTAAGTTACTATTGGAATGCGCAGATGGCGGTGGGGATGGCATCGGGGCAGAGCGGCGGGTGGGCCTCACAGGGGGGGGGGGGGGGGGGCGGGGGCGCACCTTGACGCAGAGCAGCTCCCCGTTGGCAGCCGCAGCGTGCAGCGGCGTGGAGTCTTCCGCGTTGGGCGCGTCCGGCGGCGACCCCCGCGGCCAGCAGCGCCTCCGCCAGCGCCACGTGCCCCTTGGCCGCCGCCCAGTGCAGCGCGGTGTGCCCGATGCCCGGCCCCCGCCAGCTAAGCAGGCTGCCGTTGCCCGCCAGCAGGCCCGCCACCGCCTCCGCGTCGCCCACCTTGACAGCCTGCGGCCGGCATTGGGGCGGGAGGGGGGGGGGAGGGGGGGAGTGAGCATAGCGGAGGAGGTGGGAGGGCTGTGCCATTGTCATCAGCATTGGCACGCGTGTGTGACCCAGGGTGATAGAACGTGCTGCCGTTCACGAGAACTGCGACACCAGCGACTTTGGAAGGCAGCTTTCAGTGTGGTAGTATAAAGCGAAGAATAAATATAAATATATGTCATTCATTCAATCGTGTGTAGTTTCATGGGATTCGCACCTCAATCCAGCGCTTGCCGAGCGCGCGGTCCACCTCCGCTGGGGGCCCAGTGCGAAGGGCAGCTGGGCGGCTGCCCGCGCTCCGGGCGGCGGGGCCAGAGGGACTACCGGCGGCGGCGGCGGAGGAAGAGGTTGAAGCAGGCCTGTGGGCGCGGGAGGGCGTAGAGCGGCTGCCGCTGGCCGAGCTATCTCCGGCCTTTGGCGCCTGGTGCGTCGCCTCTGGCGCCGCAGCCAGCCCCTTGCCCTTGCCGCCTTTCCCCTTTGCAGGGCCAGGGGGGGCGCTGCGAGGCGGCGGCGCCTCTGGCAGCTTGGGCGGCGGCCCTCCCCTGCCCCCTTCCGCGACCCTTCCCCCTACCTTTGCGCCTGCTGCCACCGCCTCGCCCACCAGCCGGAGGGCGACCGCCGCCGCCGCCCGTCATGTGCGCCACAAACGCCATCAGCTCCTCCTCCGACATGTCGGCAAACTCGTCCGGGAACATGGCTGCAAAGTCCACGTCCTCCCCCGCCTCCCCGTCCTCCTCCATCCCCGGCACCGGCCCCGTCATCAGCTGCATCAGCACCTCCGGCGGTAGCTCCGACGGGTCCACCTGCCGCCACCACAAGCCGAGCCGCCACCCTGTCAGCTTTGCCCAAGCAGCCCGCAGCGCGCAGGCTTGCAAGCCCAGCCACCGTCCTGAGTCCCTGCCGCGCCGCCGCCGCTACGGGTATCGCATTCCCCTGGGCTTATATCTTTACCGCAGATGATCCAACGCAGCGACCCTCCATGGTATGCCCATGCCAGCGCTCGCATGAATGATCCCACACACTGGCCATCCTCCGCAATCCCATCAATGCGGAGTGGGTATTGTCCCCCCCCCCCCCCTCCCCGGGGTCGACTCCTCCTCAGGGGCAGCCGCTGTCACCTTATCGTCCAGCAGATCCTGCAGCAGCGACATCGGGATGTCGGGCGGCGCGGCGCCCCGCCTGCCACGGCTGCCGCCGCCGCCCCTGCCACGGCCGCCGCCGCCCCTACTGCTGCCGCGGCCGCCCCTCCTGCCACTGCTGCCGCCCCGTGGCGCGCCGCGCCCAGAGAAACCACGCGAGAAGCCGCCGCCGCCAGGGAGATCGTCGTCGCTGTCCGACAGCCCGTCAAACATGCCGCCGCCGACCGCCTCCCCCCGCGCCGGCGGCAAACATCTCTCCTAGCGCGTCGGTATCGCCGCTGGCCAGCATCGCCTCCACAGACGGAGGGATCGCCTTGAGGCCCTCCGTCCCAAAGCGCAGCCCCTCCGGAAACGTGCCTGCAGCACGGGGCGGGACAGCGCGGCCTGGGCCTCAGGCGCCGGGTGGTCCTACAAAGGCAGGGATCATCGCTACTTGCCCTGCAGAAGCGCGATATGTGTGTGTGTGTGTGTGTGTGTGTGTGAGGGGGGGGGGGGGGGGGGGGGGGGGGGGGGGGCGCTTGCCTGGTGGGAAGAGCTCCTTGGGAAAGGGGAAGGGCGGCATCGCGGCGAGGTCGGCGCGCGAGAAGCCCGCCAGCATGTCCCGGATGGACTCGCCGCCTAGCATCTCCGTCATCATGGACTGGAACACCGCCATGAAGTCCTCCGCGCTGACGTCGATATCCTCCATGCTGCCAGTGTCGTCGTAGTAGCGCCGCTTGGCGGGGTCTGACAGCACGTTGTACGCGACGCTGATCTCCTGGAATCGCGCGGCCGCCGCCTCGTCGCCTGGATTCTTGTCGGGGTGGTGCCGCAGCGCCAGCTGACGGTACACCCGCTTCAGTTCCGCCTCCCCGACGTCGCGCGACACGCCCAGCACGGCGTACAGGTCCGGCCCCGGCACCGGCCCGCTGCCCCCCGCCACCTCCTCCTCCTCGGACGACATGCCGCCCTGCCGTCCCGGCCACGGCTGCGATTCTCAGCTGAGGGTGTGGGAAGGCGGGGCCGCTCGAAAAAACTGGGCAGGACAGCTATCGGCGGGTGGGTTTCGCACAGGTGAGAGGAGCGGGATTGGGCCAGTCAGTGAGGCGCCTAACGCAGTTGCTGCTGTTATAGTATATCCGGGGTCGCCCGCCATGAAGAGCCCGCCCGTAGAACGAGACCCAGAAAGAGTCCTCCTAAAATAAGACCCTCGCACACGACAGCGATCAACGAGTCGCTTGGCTACGAGCAGTCCGCCACGGGGCCATAATACCCAAGCCCTCCCAGCTCAGTGGACATTTTGCGGGTGTTCTGGACGCAGGGCTCTCCCCAGCGGCGGTGGGCAGGATCCCGACCAACGGCGCGCCTACCTGGCCTGCTGATCTGGCGGCGGCCAATCGGCTCCTCGCGGCCTCCGGCCGGGGCGCTGGAAATTCCTGCTTTGGTGCGACTGTGTCGAAGCGGGCTGCTCCACAGCAGCGGAGGCTTGGAACTTACGGGATCTCCGGGGCTCTTGCGGGTCACGCCTGTCTATCGCGTGTGTGTGGCACCCGCCGTCTCTCTATTTCCGTCGGATGCGGCTGGCCGAGGAGGCGATGACCGCCCCGCCGCTGAACAGAGAGCGCCCTTTGACTGCGCGCGGTACTGCGGGAGTGGGTGGAGAGTTTCAACGGCGGAGGGAGGGGGCGAAAGCACATTGCCGAAAAGTGCTTTAGCAATCTTACAAGCTTTTTGGAGAGGCCAGAAACCCTCCCCTCTACATGCGTCAAAAGTAATGAACGGGTTTTTGACAGCTACTAAAGATTACCCAACTTGATATCGGTGCCCCATGCAGCGAGCCGTTCGGTACCTGTACCGGCCCGGGTGTATGATAAAAAGTAAAGTTCGCCCCGGGACATCGGCCGAAGCAGCCCCAGCACTTGACCTCGTGCGCCAACTGCAGTCGTACCCGTAGGTCTGGCATAGCCCATAGACCATTGCCTCATTCGAACCCCGAAGGCCTAATGCATCAACCGGGTAAACCCGGGACACGCCGGGCCGATATTGCCGAAATACATCAGCCAGGAATCGAACCCGGGTCTCTCGCATGCGAGACGTCCGCTCTACCGAGCGGACAAGGGATGTACAACAAAACAAAGCGTCAGTGTTTCTTTTGGGCAGCGGCCTCAGCGATTTTAAAAGCGGCGCTCTCCGTCAGCGCGCACGCTCGTGCGCAGGTTCGATTTTCGCAGTAGAGGGCAGTTTTCGTCGTAGTAGTGAGGCGGGCCCGCGCCGCGCGCGAACCACGGTGCGCGGACTTAGCGCGGACTTAGCGGGTACGGATGTGACTACTGTACTGTAATAGGTATCTTTCGCGGATGTGGCGAGCGAACGTGATAGTTCACGTATATCGTTCGGACATTAGGCGAGTGAAGTAAGCAGGTAAGTACAAAGTACTGTAACAGGTACGCACACAGTTTACAGCCCCACTGTGACCTATGTACTGAGCGCTTATATTGCAAGTTTTGCGCATTTTCTTGCTGACCGGCAGTTTCCGTTTTTCCGGCGCGCACTATCGGGCGGGTGTCGCTAATTTTTGAAGCGCATACGCCAAGCACGGCCATGGGGTCGCGACGCAAGATAGCCGTAACATCACCTCGCATGTTGTTACAGGGCAAATTGAAATTGATTACAACTGCTAGCTAGTCTGCTGCATCCACTGGCTCATACTGAATTGACTTGTTCTTCGGACATGCTCTCTCTAATAATAACCACATTGGGGAACACGAAGTGTTATCAAAGCTCAAGCTATCCTCTTATGTTTCCTAGCCCCTTCTCCGTCTAGCGGGCTGTAGCTAAGACCGCAGCGCCCCCCTGCTGTCCCTACATAAGTCAGACCCATCCCATCCAGAGCTCAGTAGGCACGCTAAGGCAGCCAGAGGCGTCCCGCTTGCTGCTACTGAGGTGTGATATGGGAAGGGAGCTAACCGGAATAGCGGCATGGTGCTCAGTATTTATATACCGTTGACTCGGCTAGCTTGGTGGGGTGGGGGCTACAATGCCCTCCATCTAATATTTTTTGCACAGTATACTGCGTTTAATGGCATGATGACTTTATTGTTTGGTCGTGCATGTACCAATCAAGCCTGCGGGTCGGGCGATATACTGTCTATAATACTTTGCGGGGGGAAAGTGTGTGTAAATTCGAAAACATGCAATTCCGGGCGTATCGGCCAAAAACGTTCGTGGTTCTTGGGTTGCGGCGCTGATAGTCGCAGGCGTGCGTCCGGCTTGGGGTTGGGCGCCTTGCCGTCGACGGATTAGTATCAGCAGACGGCCCACCTACGGCTGCTGCGAGGGGATCGTCCGGCCCGGGGGGCGACGGAGGCGGTGGGCTTCGGCCGCGAGCTGGGCCAGGCGGAACGCCTGGGCTGGTGTGTTGGTTGTGGAGGTATGCTCGAGGGGGGCAGTGGCCTCTGAGGCCTCTCTTGTCGCGGTGGGGGCTTGCTCTGCGGCCGATGGCGGAGCCGGTTCGGGGTGCGGGGCCGGATCGACGCTTGTCGCCGGCTGATCGACTTCCCGTGGCGGGTCGTCGTCGTCCATCTCCGTGTCTTGAGGGGCTGCTGCGGCCGGGGGGTGGGCCGCTTGTAGCTGGCTTAGTGGTGGCGGGAGCTCCCAAGGGAGCTAGCCGTGGTGCATCGCCGACTGGTCGGTTGTAGTCGGTGCCGGTTGGTGAGTAGTCGCCATCCTCTCCCGCCCATGTAGGTGCACGGAGCGCCGGCAGTCGGCATAGGGGAGCGTCGGGTCACCGCCCGGACGTCGTGAGTTGATGTGTGTATCCCGAGCTTGGGGCCGAGAGTACGGGCGGGGTCCAGAAATATACAACTGCGGCGCAGGTCGACCCCCGTCACACGGTTGCGGGTCACGAGATCGTTGAATAGCAGGGCGACTTGTGTGGCACCGTCGGCATGAGGAGGGAGATCGATTGGGGGCTGGCGAGACTGGCGGTTCAAAATGCGGAGGAGACGGCGGACAGCAAGTGGGAGTCGGGTGCCCGTGAATTTTTTCGCGGCAATGGTTGTTCGAACTGGGGGGGTTGGGCTTTGCCGCTATGCGGCGCATCGATAGTGGCGCCGACCGCGGCCTCATGTTGCTCTTCGGTTCTGTTAATGTGAGTGTTGGCTGTAGTGGTGGTCTCCTGTGGAGCCTGCTCTTCATGCCTCTGTGGGCGCTGGCCGGCAGTTGGCCCGGGGCGGGCAACATGTTGGAGTCGGGTGCCTGCGATTGTTTTTTCAGCGATGGCTGTACGGATCTTGGGGGGTTGGATCATGCCGCCGCGCGGCGCATCGAGAGTGGCGCCGACCGCGGCCTTATGTTGCTCCTCGGGTCTGTTGATGTTCATTGTGGCTGTAGTGATGGTCTCCTGTGGAGCATGCTCTTCACGCCTTTGTGGGCGCGGGCCGGCAGTTGGCCTGGTGGTGGGTCGTCCGGTTGTCGGTCTCTGCACCGTTTCAGTGGAGTATACTATCATCACCAATAGAGCCGCGCCGGCTCGCCCGAAATTAGTACATACGCAGTACTTCGCCCGGTGTTAAGGGCCGGCGGCTGGAAAGTGAGAATAAGGGCTATAGGGCATGTTGAGTAGGGCATAGAAATACCCTAGATAACCCTAGATATACACCGCGTACATGCGATATACCGCATTTACATCCGGCATGATGTAGCATTTCACCAATGCTAGATGTGACTGCGTATATCTCCACCATACGCCATCGCATTCATTGTGCGACTACTAGGGACGGCTAGCTCGAGGGAGGATGAGGATATACGCCCACAAGCAGCAATATGTTTGGCGACATGTGGCGTGCAGCTTGCGCACGGATTACGACCTGCCCGTTCATTAATTTTGACGCCTATAGTAGAAGCAAACCCGCAACAAAAATGAAAGAAGTGAGGGAGTGGCTGCCGCGTCGCGACCCCATGGTGGGTGCGCCGCGACAAAGGAAAATAGAGACAGACAAGCGCCCATGTGCTTTTAAGCACACGGCGAAGCAGTATGCAGGAGCAGCGCACTTACCCGCGGGATGGCTGCGTAGGGAAATAACAACGGGCATGGTATGTAGTGCCGGGCATATGTATATAGAAACATCCGCTGGATGATGAAAATGCCGAGGTGTTGCTGGGTCGGTGCCGCTCTCGGGCGGTACAGCACGACACGTGGACACAATGGTGCCGTAATGGTGCCGTACCGCGCCTGTTAAGTAGAGAAGGGAGGAGGAAACCCCACCTATTGATAATAAGCATTTCAAGGGAGGGAGGGGGCGCATGCACATTGCCGAGACATGTCTTGAGCGCCGGCCGCAGGGCGCCGGCCGGGCGGGAGAGAAGCGACCGCCCCGGAGAAAAAAACGGGGGTGACCATCGCACGGCGGGGCGTGCGATGGATGGGCGGGGGGAAGATTACAATGTAGTCTGTAACCAGCTCCACGCAAGGTTGGGGTTGCGGCATGGGCAGCTCGACCAGCCAAGCGTCTAGCGACAACCTCACTTCGCCGACCAGCTGCGTTCCCGGGCAGCAAAAGCAACCGGGGCAAAACGTGCAGCGGGGTCCGTTGGCGCCGATCGATCAGCTGCGTACCTGGGCTGCGAAAGCAACCGGGGCAGAACGTGCAGCAGCGGCCAGTTAACGCCGACAACATGCGTGCCCGGGCAACGGAAGCAACGGGGCACATGGTGCAGTGCCAGTTCGTTGGCGCCGACCAGCTGCGTGCCCGGGCTGCGAGGGCAACCGGGGCACAACGTGCAACGGCGGCTAGCTGGCGCCGTCCAGCTGCGTGCCCGATTGCTAAAGCAAATCTGTCGCACGGCGCCGCCGCACACCCCGCCGTACTAAGCCATGATTCGCGGATTCACTTGTGGAACACATGCGGATGGGGGTACGCCACATCTTCTGCAAGTCGGCCGCGGGTCGTACCGAGGTATGAGAACACGATTTTGTTTCGAACAACCCGCGCGATGAGACTATATTTGTCCAAGTCGTACATACCCTCTCCCGCCCGTAGGCGGATTTCGGAGAGGCCGTCGCAAGGCCGAGGTCGTACGGGTATTATTTTTAGCAGCCCCCCGTACGTGGCTGCTGCCCGGCGGCGCCAGCAGGAGCTACCGGGACTACGAGTACGGATATGTGAAAAGCCCGCGTAGGGCTCCCCGGTTGTCGGAGGATCCGAGGACCCGCCGCAACCGCCTGCCACGCCGCTCAAGCCCGTGCCAGCCAGGCACGGATCTTATTAAGGGCTACAAGCGCCCACGACGTGAAGGAGGGGTAGTGCCGGCATGCCTACAACACCTTGGATCCTCCACACATGCTGGGCGATGCCTGGCGGCGGACGCCACCGGGGCACACGGTGTAGTGGGGGGCCGATGGCGCCGACCACCTGCGTGCCCGGGCTGCGAAAGCAACCGGGGCACAACGTGCAGCGGCGCCCCGATGGAGCCGAGCAGTTGCGTGCCCGCGCGGGCTGCGAAAGCAACCGGGGCACACGGTGTTGTGGCGGCCCGATGGCGCCGAACAACTGCATCTCCGGGCTGCGAAAGCAACCGGGGCACACGGTGTAGTGACGGTCCGATGGCATAGAGCACCTGCGTGCCCGGGCCGCGGAAGCGACTGGGGCACACGGTGAAGCGGCGTCCATATAGCGCCGAGCACCTGCGTGCCCGGGCCGCGGAAATGGTTGAGGCACACGGTGCATCGGCGGCCCGATGGCGCCGACCAATTCCGTGCCTGGGTTACGTAAGCGACCGGGCCACAACGTGAAGCGGCGCCACGATGGGCGGCGCCGAGCAGCTGCGTGCCCCGGCTGCGAAAGCAACCGAGGCACGCGGTGTAGTGACGGCCCGATTGCACCGATCATCTGCATCCCCGAGCCGCGAAGCAACCGGGACAGAACGTGCGGTGGCGGCCGGACGATTGGTGCCGACCAACTGCGTGCCCGGGCCGCGGAAGCGACCGGGGCTTACGGTGCAGGTGCATAGGGGCGCGTCCAATACGTAACCATGATCGGCCGTAGCAGCAACGGAGTCAGGATCACCGGCCACCTCTTCGTCGTCCATGACAACGTTCTTGGGCGCGACTAGACTTTGCATGGCTATTAGAACGCGGCAGTGGCGAACATGCTGACACGCGGGTAGGCAACATGGGAGGCGACATTATGTGTTAATCGTCGCGCGGCGCGGGCGGTGCATGGTCAGTTTGGTTCACCGGAGACGCGCGAGTAACGTGACGCGCTGCGAGTCGAGCGGGCCGAGAGGAGGGATCTAATTAAGTGTTGTTAGGGGGCGCTGTGGAATTTCGCCATGCTTCGGGTGACATCGCGCAAGTGTACCATCTGTGACTCCACCCGTAGAAGGTGCTCTTCGCCAAGATGTTGTTGCACCGGGTGCAGTGGTACATGCGCTTCTTGCCCATCGGCAATGACACCGCTACGGGGGGGCTCCGTCTCAAGCGGCCACCTGGGACAAGTGCCGCGCCACCGTGTATGCGAGGCGCGCGCGCGCGTGCTTGTGGACGGAGGTGCCGCTGACCCGCCCGCGGCGGGCGAAGGCTCCGGCATGGTTGGCGCTGCGCGGAGCACGCCATTGACAGAGTCACGTTGGCGACCTGCGCTCGACTGGCAATTGAGCTCGACTAGCAACGACCACGTATTGGACGTAGTATGTGTTGGAGCGATTACGACCGGATACTCGCGCTGAAATGTATCGCACGGGGTACCCAAAGCCACGAGCTGCCCGTATCTGTATGTAGTCGCGACCGGTACGGGCGTAATACGCCCGAGTATGGGCGGAATTACACATTACGGGCGGTACGGGCGTATTACGCCCCCCCCTCCCCCCCACGAGGACAGTGAAAGCTGCATGTTTATAGCTCGCCTAGCATGTACGAGCACGCCAACATAGTTTCCAAGGTGGAGCAGAAGCGGCTAGCCGCGCATATGAAAACCTCGATTGCCGATGGCAACCACAATACCGTCTTCTATATATGCACTTGAGGGTGACGAGGGTACTTTGCTAGGGAAGAAGCTGATGGTGACCCGTGTCGCTCACGCCAACCCACGTATAGGAATCCTTGTGCGCCACCACGCTGGTGCAGTTGCCGTACCATATACGCACGCAAAATCTGAGGCAAGAGGCAAGAGGCATGTTGGCAGTGACGGTGATACGCAGCTTTATGTACAATCACATGGCTATGTAGTAGCTCGAGTAGCAGTTAGGTTTTTTAAGGGGGGGGGGGGGGGGGGGGAGGGGCTTATTAACCCATTACCCCCTCTGCCCCCCGTCGATCAGCAATACAACGGGCGGCGCAGGCCTGAATGATATTTATAGCATCGCTTTTTAAACCCGGCGGCGTAACAAAACTCCAACTAAGTACTAGCGACTATATCCAGAGAGGTGGCACCTGCGGCGCCGATATATTTTTCGGGCTTGATGATGAATGGATGGGTTCCGGAACACCAGAAAACTCCTCGGATTTGGGCTTCGCTCCGTGAGAGCTTTGATGTGTGACCCGCCGATACTTTCCGATAGTAATCACAAATCCTGGACAAAATGTGGCTCAGCCAGGTTTGTCCTGACGGGCCCGGTTGGGCTTGACCGGATCGGCTACCAGGCTGGCAGGTGGCGCTGATTTTAGGCGGCTTGTGCTGATCTCGATGTCCTGTAAATAATAATATCAGTGATCCTCCCCGTCTCCGAGTATAGGCAGGTACTGGTGTAAATTACAAAATGCCAGTAACAAATCCACCGCTAAAACTTGCTGTTAGCGCTGGCCACTGCCGCTTTTAGTGGTGGAATGTTTGTAATTCACACCGCCAATAACGTAAATGTATGTACTACGACGCGACGAGTAAGGATTATACCCGTATGTTAGACGAATAGGTAGTCGCAACCAGTACGACGAGCGCGCGCGCCCCGCCACCCTTGGGGGCTGCGACGAGCAGGAGGCCTCAACATGGCGACACCCTGGGCGCGTAGCTCAGTCTAAGCCCACCCTCTCCCGTTGTGCTCGCCACCTTGTGGAACAGCGTCCCATCTCGCGTGAGTGGCGCCGTCAGGATTACCAAGCTCTGCTCCATCTTGAGGCGGCCTCGGGCGCCCTGCCTCGCCCTCCGTGGCAGATATATTCTGCGGACGAGTAAACGAGTTGATGCCGGAGTGCAGCGCGCTGGCGCTGTCGGTCCGTGCTACAAGGGCACGTGCGAGGTGCGGAGGCGCAACTCGGGACTCCTATTAGACGTATTAATGGTGAGCACCTTCACTTTCTATGGAAGTGACGCCCTCTAGCTGCGCGCTCACTATTTGCGTGACATGCAGAGATCGATGACCGGGTTGGCCACAGCAGCCGCAGCGAGAGGTTTACACGGTACCGTACATAATACCTCGGCCGTGCACCCCCCGGCCCCCCCCCCCCCCCCTCCTCACCCCCTACCGCGAACTATCACAATATATCACAATAACGTCATGCAAAGCTAGATCTTGGTGACTTGCTGCAGCTGGTTGTAGGAATCTCAAGGCAGTATCGTCGCAGGTTCGCCTGCCTCGTCGCGACATTAACAGCGTTCTCGTACGGTTGCTTTTACGATTGGGTGAGAGCAATTTCGTTGTGCTACATTACTGTACGTATTGCCGCTACGAGTATCGTCTTAACTGGGGTCGCGACCTTGCTTCCCTACGTATCGCTGCATATGATATATGCACATGGCGAACATGGCTACGTACGGGGCTGGTAGGGTCCCAGAAGGTAGTCACAACGACCAGCATATCCGTGCGAGGGATTATGTTTCTGACCCGTTGTGACACTTAGAGTCTTAGCCTTATAGGTGCATCGAGGCTCAAAAGCTTTTAGCACATATGTATATATAGCCTTAGTAATTTTTTACATGAGACGCTCACATACTGTAGCTCAACTCATCTCACGGTCGTCGACTATCGCACTCGACTAGCACACTATCATCACTCGCATCACAGGAGGGATCCTCGACGCATCACAGGGGGTTCCTCACACTCGAATATCCCACTATCACTATGTCGACAATTACATTATATAATAATTGTATCTGACACGTACAAATCTGTCCAGTGGTAGCACGCGACTATTGTCCGACGGTGTCAGAGTCTGCTCAATGGGGTGATATGTGCCAGGACCAGGATGCTACAGATACATAATGCTACTACCGAGTCCAGCACGTATGTACCTCCCGGGCGGGCAGTTGAATCAACACTGGATTCTGGAAGTGGTGCAAGTGTATCGATACGTATATACCGCATATCAGTGGTCATATCCCGTATCGATACCTATATTCCGTATGTTTTACGCCCTTGTTCGTCCATGATAATTTCTGAAAGGGCGTGTGTATAATGACTGACTGATTGCCTGGCATTGGTCCGCGCCTTAGCAAATTAAGTTTCAAAAAGAAACACTTATATAAGTATAAAATAATGCAAAGAAGATTGTCAGTTTTAATGTGACAACCGTGTTGCAAGCCTGAGCGGCATGTATTTCAATAGATGCAACTTCGACCTACATAGTATGTCGATGCGAGACGTCCAGTCTATCAGGCGCGATACACACCTTTAACCCTGGCTTCTGTGCCGTGTAGATTGAAGCAGCGCCCCCTAGTGATGTTGTGACAGGATCTCAGCGTAGCTCCACTGCGACACCTTCTTGACGCAAATACTACAAACTTATTCTGAAGTGACCGGCCGCGAAACAAGTCCCGCGAGTCGTGCCAACTGTCCAAGTTCATCCAGAGGAGACTCATCTCGCCGTTCCATATCAACATTGGTAGACTGGATTCAACAGCGCGCGCGTCCCCGCGCGAAAAGGGGCAGCAGGCTCTACAAGAGCCGCGACCAGCATTGATATCCGCGACGCCAGAAATTAGGCGGGCAATCTCCATGTTTTCCAAAGTCGGCAGCAACAAAGTCGCGCCGGAGGAGTCGACGACCCCTACAGCTTTTGTGGAAATAGAACCTTCTGGAGAGGGCGTAACAAAGTTATGCGAGCTCGATGATGTAGACGACGAGCCTCAGCAACTTGTATCGGCCTCCTTTGGGATTGACTCTGGCATCCGAGATGATTCCGAGGAGCACAGGATCAAGGATGCTCTGGATAAACAAGAGCAGCAGCCACCTCGGACCCCAAACTTCAACCCTGGTGCTCGCGACCGCCGGCCCGGCATTTTCACAACTGATCCTGAGGTGCGCATTCGCAGTCCCCAGCCTATCCCAGAAGTAAACTGCGACTCGGGATATATGGGATGCGTTTGTCGTACCTGCGTTAATGTAATGGTATCTGTTTCTGCTACGAGGGATGCGAAATCTTCAAAATACACTATCGTCGTGGCGCGGTTTAAGGCGATCGAATGTATATCTGCGACGGGGATACAAGTCGGGCGACCCAGAATAGATGTCTGGTAAATTATTATGCCATCTGTGAATGTGCACAGGATATGACACTGTACACGATGTCAATGGTTGTTATTTCGTGCGCAGGAACTTGCACGCATCAGAGATGACCAGGATGAGGGCGGATGCGATCTAGAGAACGGGTCCTTGATTTTTATCAACCAGGATGAGACGGAGCTTCTCGACGGCTCGTTTGCTGTGGATGACTACAACCTGGCCCAGCGACATCTTCTGGAATCTCGCACGAAGAAGCACGCCATTCGCTACGTACGATCTACGATGCCTTCGACACGACCTACGCGGATGTCGGGGCTGACTGATTTTGACGGCGTTGACACTGAGGAGTACGCCGAAGACGACATGTGTTCCGAGCCTCAAGCAGCCGGCGGCGTCCGCAAAAATACTGCCAACCCGGCGCAGGCCCGACGCAGCAGCGTCAACGGTGGAACTCAGACAGGTGAATAAGCAGCCCCGACAGCGTGCAGACAGCAACGAAATCGTGAGTGCGTGCCGTCGCGGCCCTTATGGTTCAAGTTATAGTTCAAGCGTCAGATCCATTAATGTTTGCTGAAGCATCAAACATGTATTGTTCAGTGTTTAAACTAATTTACTTGACTCGGTATTTACATGTACGTTTAAACTTACGGGATGGTGCCATGTACACCCCTACGCAATGGATTTGATACGGTACATACTCTTGCGTGTCATGCGCATACAGCCATGCAGCGGCCGATGGTACTGTGCGTCGTGTCCCACACTGATGCGCCAACATGCACTTAACAGAATCCAGGTACATACGGCAGAGCTTCGACGACAGCGGGGCGACCGTCAACCGGCAGCAAATCCCCCGATGGGCCAAGAAAGAGCACATGCTGGCCCAGCACCACCACCAGTCAGGGGAGACCACGCTGATGGGGAAGCTGCTGGGCAGGTACGAGGACGAGCTGTACGCGGACGAGCTGACCTACATGAAGACACTGTCGGATTCCTATACTTCTGGCAAGCCGCCCAAGCGGCTGGCCCTTGACCCCAGATCAGCGGTGACGCCCTCCTGCCCCTCCTGCCCGGACGTATCATCGCAGTATCACTGATACACTGTCCTGGCACGCAAGGGATGGAAAGAGTGCTATTATTATATTATCACATATATCATTCTCGCCTTTCAGTGTTGTCATTGTCATCTCGGCCATGCAAGGGATCAGTGCTTTGCTACGCCGTCGAGCGGCACACAGTCAGATGTATTTGCGCGCCGCAGACTAAAGCTTTGCGCTCCGCCTGCTGGGTCGCTCACAGATGCGCTGCCGGTGGGACATGGTCATCATCCTGTGCGTGGCGTGGACCTGCTTCATCCTGCCGATGCGCGTCGGCTTTGGGGATGAGGAAATCGGTAAGTGCTGACTGCTGCGGAGATGCGAAAAAGAGGGCTGATGAGGGAGACGACACGCGCCGCCCTGACGTGCTGCAGGACACGGGAATAGCTGCTCGACACGTATCGTCACCTGTATTATTCCAAATTCCTTTGGCCATGATCTGCTGCGGCAGATTGCCGTTTTCCCCTGTCCTGAATGATACTGCGCCATGCAGGTCCGATGACAATCGCGGATCTCATGGTGGATGTCATCTTCTTCATTGACATCTTCGTCAACTTCTGCACCGGCTACTTTGTCTTTGACGGTGCGCCTCCGCACCACCTGGCGCTGGCAGCGATGCACCACACGCTGCGCCATTCGAGCGCAACCCGCCTGCATATCTTCACATGTGCGGCGGATCCTCAGCGACCAGTAGCTCACCTGAGCCGCCGGGGGCTGACGCTGCTGACATGCCGGGCCTCCGTGTATAGACGAGTCGCAGGAACTCAAAGTCGAGCGGCGGTACAAGCAGTCGGCGCTCCATTACATCAAAACGTGGTTTGGTGAGGGCGCGGCTCCGGCTCAAGTCCTGCCCTGCTACAAGCGTTAGCTGCACCTGCCACATGCGCATTCACCCTCGCACCGATGACCTGGCCACGCAGGCTTTTGTAGCTTGATGCCCCGGCTGAGATGACGCTTTCTGTTGTGCGGTGGGATTGGCTCCGCATCGTCGCCAGTCTTTGACCTCATAGCGACCGTACCCGTGGACTTCCTCGTGACCCAGCTCACCCCGGAGCCAATTGGCCGCACGGTGCGCCTGCCCACGCCACCCGCAAGCACTGCCGCGGACCGCCATGCGTCACGCTTGGCCCGCCTGAGGGTAGCGCGCTGCCGTTGCTGAGGCCGATGAGCGCCGATGCCGCAGGCGGTGTACGTCAGGATCACGCGCGCGCTCAGGCTCTTCCGCCTCCACCGCATGTTCCGCTACCTCAAGACGTGGCAGGAGCTCATCCGCGTCCCGTCGCACTACATGAGGATGGGCAAGCTCTGCTTCCTGATCGTCGTACGTGCGCCGCCACCCTGCCTCACAGAGGCGCCATGCCGACAATGCTGTTGCGCCGTCCAAGGGGGGCAGCTGCCATGCAAGCGGTCCCACTATTATGCGGCTCGCCCTGCAGGTGTTTGCGCACTTCGACGCGTGCGTCATCTTCTTTGCCAGCCAGCTGGAAGAGTTCCCGGAGCAGAGCTGGGTCATTCAGCACGGTGCGAACGGCCTGCCAAGCGAGTGGCCATTGACTAGGCTCACTTCTGGACCCCTAACAGAATGGCATGCTGTCAGGGCAAAGCCAATCAGCATGCACCGTTTCGCTGCCATTTGGAGGATCAATTCTAGAACCGGAGGAAGCTAATATACGTTGTGCAAGCATCTATGCTGTCGAAATCCCCGGGGAGAAGGGAAGGGATGGATGAAATGGGGGAGATGCGAGGGGGGGGGGGGGGGGGGCTGGACCTACATATTAAGTGCAACAGTGCTACTTACATTCCTTGGGGCCGGCAGCATTGCCCCCCCCCCCCCCTCCCCTCTCTCTCCCCTCCTCCTCTTTCTATTGCTCTCATATTCCATTCAAACGGCTTCTGCCATGTGGGCGCGTGCCTCCTGCCGGTGACCCACTGAAGTGGAGGATCAATGTTCGTGCCGATGGCATGCAGATGTCATCAACATGTCGAAAGGAAAGCAGTACCTCTACTCCCTCTTCATTGCGCTGTCGCACATGCTGTGCATCGGATACGGGCCTGCGGGCACCCCAGGTGCGACGCGCCCGCCCAGGAACGATGCCATCCCTGCGCCTGAACGAGTGGCGCTTCCGGTATTAGGGGGCGACCGAGGCGGCATGTGCGCCTAAGCGCGATGCTCCCCCTGCTGCGGCAGGGACGATGCTGGAGCTGCTGGTCACCACCGTCAGCATGCTGGTACGCTGCCTCCATTACCTCCGTATTGAAATTGAAATCAAATTTGTTCAAACTTGGATTTCAAACTTTTTCCTCCCAGTCTTCCAAATACACATGCCGCCCAGCTGCCTCACGGCTGCGTGAACCCGTGAACTTCCTCCCGTCACCACGTTTTCGCGGGCTTTCTATCTTAATGTCACTCCCCCCTCACCCGCCCGGCGGAGACAGGAAGTGTATACCTACCTGGAAACTATCAGAGTACATTGCCAGGAGAGTCTGACTTTAATTCAATCTAAGTCGCCAGTCTATTAAGATGCAAGTGCGGCAAATAGAATAGAGTAGAATAGAAGAACTGTCTTGATGATTTGACTTTTACTGATTTTTTGATCAGAGGAAAATCAACGTAGCTGTAGGTCTGCTCCTCTACATGCCCAGCTACACAGATTTCAATCCAGGTCGTATTAGCGTCAGCAGTTTCAGCAAGCTGCACAAATACTGCGCGATTTGCGCGGGAACGTGCGGGGCTACCTTTTTTCAGTTGGCCCCCTCCCAAGCCATATCCCTTGACCCCCCCTTCCCTATTTTTGGTGTGCAGGTTGGAGCGATGTTCTTCGTTATCCTGGTAAGTGTTACCGTTGGCTCATCGACCCGCCAACACAGCTTCTCTCGATAAGAGTAACAATTGCTGTGATTGTTTGCACTATCACACTAGCCACTTGCCGGGTTGACTTTTTTGCGGCGATGTGGAGGCGCTCTCCGCTTCCCATGATTCCGTCGATTGCGCGCTGCAGCGTGTGTGAGTTGTGACTTTAGTTTCCGCACCAACGTGGTGGAGTGCCCGGGTCTGTTGAACCAAGGGATGTGGAGTGTGCCGCTGATGGACCAAAGCTGTTTGGGGCCATTGTGTCACCGTGGCGTGCTGATTTTTCTTACCGATTTCCTCAAGAACAAGTGAGAGAAATCCGATAGCAACATAATGCTTTATTCGCCAAGGGCTTGCCTGCTTACCCGAATGGGATGCGGTGATACGCTCTAATCGCCTACACCTTCACGTAAGGTTTCTCTCTGTCTCCGTTTATTTATTGCCTCGATTCCCCCTTAATTACCTCTCGCACATGGCAAATATAAACCACTACTCCTCCTAACGTTGCTTTACTCATCTGTTGCTATCTGTTCCACGAGTGTGTTTGGGTGAGTCGGGGGTAGGGAAGGGGGGGGGGGGGGGCACTGTGCAGCTCGCCCGGCATTGCGCGCCTCGCTGCCAGGTTGTCGCCGGTTCATATAGGCTCGTGCCAGTGCCAGGTAGGGGGCCTTACCTCTTTTGTGTCGGGGACTAACTGCGTCACGTGCAGGTCGGCATGATCACCTCGTCCCTGATGACCGAGGACGCGCTGGATCGGGTCGCGAGCTCCGACCTGGATCTTGAGGAGATCAACGATGTGGCAAAGTACGTCGCGATGCCGCCCGCTCCCGACATGAATCGCTTGTGCGGCCTGTCGACTGACCCTGTGGGACTGCTGCGCCCTTTCTAAATATTGCGATGCCACGGTCGCGACTCTCCATGCCATCGATTATTCCCCGCCGTGCTCGCCTGCGGTCAAAAAAAGCTGGGACATCTGCACGCCGGCGAATAACACTTGCGACCCACTCGACCACAGGCGACAGAGCGACCTGATTCTCGCCAACTTGGTGAGCCGCCGTGCGACGTCCCAGATGGAGGGCGAGGAGGCAGGGGCGGAGGAGGCGGAGAAGCTGCGCCCGGTCGTCGACGTTCTGGCGGGGATCATGGCCCGGGCCACCAAGTCCCGCGCGGGCACCGCGAGGCATGCCACGGACTTCAGGTTCGCGCCCAAGCTGAAGCAAGTCATGCAGCGGCGCGTGACGGCGCTGCAGGCGCAGAGGCTGCTGGCGCTGGCGAGCTCGATTGATTTGCCGGAGACCACGGCTGGGAGCCCGACGTACTCCATTGCCAGCGCTCCGCAGTATCAGCGGGCGTCCGTGACCAGCATCGCCAGCAGCTCGGCCCCCGTCGCGCCTGGATGAATATCGAAATGAAATACCGAAGATGTCGTGACAAACGCTGGCGATATTGATACGCTTCATGCTAAAGGGCACAGCAACACGCCAGCAGCGGCGCCTCGCCGAAATGGGGTCGCGAGGGGAAGGGGGGGTGCGGGGGCACACTGGGAAATCGGGGTAGATACACTGTGATGAGCGAGCACCCGGTGGCGGACCGAAAGGCGAGTCCGCGCGTTCACGGCAGCACAGTAATGTAATTATTGACTACACATTGTTTCAGGCATCATCCGCTACCATGGCTCCCGCAACGACAAGTTGGCCAGACACACGGCACATCACTACTACTTCCGGTCTACTACAGGCGTCAAAAGTATTGAACGGGTGGATCTCCATCCGTACGCAGGCTGCACGCCACATGTCGCCAGATCGATATCGTTGCCGTGTGGAAGTGAACACTGTATTGTTTACTACCATTAGTTGGGGTATCCTTTCCGCGCCCGGCTACCGCTGCGCCCGCTCGCCTGCGTACACGTTACAAATGTGGCACGAATGCGCAACGTACGCAGCGATACATGTACTTAAACACGGTAGTACGCGTGCTTCAACACCCGAAATCTGACATAGAGAGAAACTGCCGTACGAACGAGCACGGTCAACTCCAGCACTACGCTGTGAGTCGACCCAACTCAAGGTAGAATTCTGCTTATAAAAACTAGCGGGCTATTTGCTGTCCCCATCTTCCATCATCGCCTACCATGATTGTGGCGGGCTGCATCCCCCTAAATCGTCCCGTGCAAGAAGCTTTGGCTTCCTGCGCGCCCGATCCGCGTGTGAAGACCCGCCTTCCTTCGACCGCCGGTACCGTCTTCTTGGGTGCGAATAGCCGAATTCTGCCGGTCTGCTGACAGCTGACGACTTAAAATCGCACCTTCGAAAGGCGAGCGCTAAAACGTCTTACACCATGCCCCTCTTCTCAACGAGCCCCCATCCCGACCGCGCATGTTGCGCGGGTTGGTGATACTGGTGCGTGCGTGCCCTCACCCTCATGGCACGCTCCATCTTGGCGCTGACTGCCCGATGCCTCGGCCTAGCTGGCCGATTCAAACGCCTACCTCGGGACTAGTAAGGATTCCGTGTCCGGCCGGTGGTCGACTCGACTACCGTGACCGAACGAGCTGCTCCCTTTGGTCGGTTATTCTTGCCTCGATGCGCGACGGGCACGCGGCCTAGGGCGGTCGATGTCGCTCCCAAGCGAGGACGAACACCTACGCGCCAAGCGCGCAGCCATGCGGACTCCGGGTTGCGTGTCGACTCGTGCACTCATGAGTATGTTTGCTTCCATGCGCCACTGGGTGCGACGCAACGGGCAAGCATGAGCGGACATCGGCGCCGGACGCAAGGTCGTCGACATGATCCGCAACGGGGTACGCATCCCGTCCAAGAACGGGCCGCCTTCCCCCTTTCGCCAAGGGATCTCGATGGAAGACGCGCCCCCCGACCGACTACGCTTCGTGGACTGCGAGCTTGCTCGCTTCCTGGCTAGCGGAGCGTGGGAGGAAGGCCACTACTCACGGTGGGTCTCTCGGTTGCTCCTCGTACCTAAGCCGGGCGTTAACAAGTAGCGGCTCATCATCGACCTACGACCCCGTAATTGGTACTGCGAGGAGCATGACATGGGGTTCGATACATATCCTTACGCGACTACGTCACCTAGCCCGGCCGGGTGACTACATGCTTTTCATGGACCTACATGACGACTTCTACGCCGTGAGTCGGCATCGCTCCCGAGGACCGAGACTACTTTACCTTCAACTACCGAGGCAAGCTATACCGGCTGGCGGGGCTCCCCATGGGGTGGAGCTTGAGCCCTAAATACTTATTTTCTCTCACTGCAGCGTTCACCCGCAATCTGCGGCGCCCCGACTTCGCAGTGACCTCCCAAGAGGTGCGTCGTCACGCCAAGCTCAGCATGGGGCGACGTCAAGCGCTGCGCAGCCACTTCCGTGACTGTCGCATGCTCCCCTACATGGAGGACTATCTGTTCTTTGCGTCCAGCCGGGCGCAAGCCTACGCTGTGTGCGACCGCCTCACCTCTTTGCTCGGAAGGCTACGTCTGAGCCGACACCCCGACAACGGACAATTGGGAGCCGGTACAACGGGAGAAGCACCTCAGTATGGAGCTCGACTCACAGTAGAGTTATACGATTCGAACCACCCCTCGAAAACTCGATTCACTCGCCGCTACAGTCCTTGGCCTCATTTGCCGTGCTAAGCTTGTCAAGCGATGGCTGCCTGTGCCACAGCTCGCATCCTCGGCAGGTCGTGCCCAGCTCTTGTTTCTCGTCATCAAGCCGGCGTGGTTCTACTTGCGCAAGCTGCAAGACGTACTCCGCACGAAGGACTCGTGGAGCGGGCGTGTCAAGATGACGCTCCAGCTCCGACGTGACCTCGAATGGTGGGTGGCGGGTTCCCAACCACAGCAACGGCCGCTCCATCTACAAGCCCGTGGAAACGGCTTACATGCACGTCGACATGTCCGGCTACGGGTGGGGCGCCGTCATCAACGATACCACTGAGGCGCGTGGTTTCCAGTACTATCGCGACCGCGAGCTGCACAACACCTACAAGGAGCTCAAGACTGTCCGATACTCCGTGCTCACCTTCCTCTCGGAGCTGCGAGATCGACATGTGCTGCTTCGCGATGACAACATGGGGGTGGTCCACATCCTCGCCAACCTCTCCTTTCGCTCCCCTCTGCTCATGACAGAGCTACGAAAACTATGGTTCATCCTTGACTCCAACGACATCTCCATCCACGCGCGCCGCATCAACACCACAGCGAACATATGGGCTGAACGCCTCAGCCGCGAGATTGACTACGACGACTGAGCGTTCAACCTACGCCACTTCAACCACCTCGACAACATCTAGGGGCGTCACACCATCGACCGCTTCGCTACCATGGAGAACGCGCGGCTCCCGCGCTACGATTCTCGCTGGCGTGACTCTTGCGGCGAGGCTACCGACAGCATGCGCCTCTCCGATGGCCTGTAGCGTCGTGAGCACAATGGGTGCAACCCTCCTTGGGGCCTAATCGACGACCTCGCCATCAAACTCCAGACCTCCGGCGCGGTGGCCACCGTCATCGTGCCCTACTGGTCCGACCGCAGTTGGCACCAACGCCTCTCGGAAATGGCATCCGAGGTGGTTGTCTTCCCGCCCTCCCCGGACCTCTTTGCGCCCGCCGGCCGCCTCGGCGTGCGCGTTGGCGTCGGTCCTCCCCAGTGGCCGGCGGTCGCCTTCCGTCTCTCCCTTCGAGCCCGGTGCCCAACCCGGATGTTCTACCGCCCCTCGTCTGCTTCTCGGGCAGCCGGCGCCCTCATGCATCGAGCCTCAACATCGAGCTCGGCAAACCACATAGCTGCCTCTCTTAAAGTAAAATGTTTACTACCATTGGTTGAGGTTTCCTTTCCGCCTAGCGACCGCTGCGCCCGCTTACCTGCGTTCACGTTTCAAATGTAGCACGCATGCAACGCGTGCATAGAGATGTACATTGAACTAAAAACACGGTAGTATTAGTGTGCTTCAACATCCAAAATCTCATTTATAGAGAAACTGTCGTACAAACGAGCACGGTCAACTTACTCTAACGCTACGCTGTGAGTCGACTCCACTCGAGGTAGAATTCTTATAAAACACTAGCGGGGCGGCTAATTGCTGTCCCCATCTTCCATCTTCACGCCCCGCCTACTGTATGGCGGGCTGCGTCTCTCCGCCGTCTTTCCCTCACTTCGTGGTTGTTCTTGCAGGATGCTGACAGGTTTTCTTCCTTAGAAAACAGTGTAACGCCAACCAAAGCGCCTTTTGGGTAAACACACAGCCACCTCATCTTCCCTCAAGCTAGCCGCCCCTAGGCCCTCGTATCCCCCGCCCCTCGCCGCCATACTTTACTGCCATTTATCTTTCTCGCGCTGGGCCGGTTCTTTCTCGCGTGGATTATTGTCGAATAATTTGCATAATCCATGATCGTCCGCCATGCGCCCATGCATTGGTATCCATAGAGACTGTAATCCAAAGTTAGTGACGAGTTTCTACCGAAATACCGTCGATATATATCCGAATACTCCTCACCCCCCCCTGCCGGGAATAGTCGCCGCTCGTCGTATTATAATCAATCGCGTCTTCTCATGTTACTGCTTCCACCCCGCAGTGCTTGTAGAGGACCTTTCTGATGCCTTTTATTTTTGGTGATTTCCGATATCGCTTCTGCTGCTAGCTCATGTATAAGTTGCACACATCGTGCGTGTAGGCCACTGAAAGCATGTCGCTATAGGCACGACGTGACACCCCAACGTCAAGTTGGCCACTGTGGGGAGCAGTTTGGGGTGAAAATGCTGCGGTTTCTGTGGCGAACGCACGTAGGAGAGGCGCTCGATGGCCCCCTTGGCGTAGGGCAATGCTCTACTATGGGGGCGCGTGGTGGAATGCCAGTTGCACCGTTTCGTGGGCGGGGTGGCGCGGTAGGGGCGTGGATTTTGATTAATATGAAATTCCTTGAAAAAATGATGTGGAAAATGGCATTTTGGCTGGTAGATGTGTGTATCGCTAGGAGGTGGCACATGCCAAGTGTTGGTGGTCCGTGGTCATTCACATACATAACGCTCTCGCGCAACTGAGTATGGGGCTTAGACACGCACTTAGCGCAAAGCCACGCGCCCGATATGGGTGGGCACATGAGGCAGTGAGGGGCAACTTGGATGATCATCTTTGGGGATTTTTTCCGGAGACCCAAAAAATCGATTTTGTGATTATGGAAGTGTTCCCGACGCAAAATTGAACGAGGAATGGCGTGATGTTTTTAAAAAGTTTTTCTGAGCAAAACCCTGAGAAGTTATAGCGTTTTGAAGTCAAGGGGGTGTTGCCGCGCGTGGCCGACACTGATGCCATGCCAGTATCGCAACGCGACATGCACTGGCCGCCGCCCACACGGCTGCACCCCAACCAAATGCACCCGAGCCCCTCGCCAATGTGTTTCCTCACGCGTTCATGGCCATCCCGCCGTTTGGTTGCCTATGCACGCGCGTCGGCGTGTGCGTGATACCGACCCCGGTTTTGGTGCAGTTGCAGGCGACGCCCATCCACGCACCAAGTGCAGCGTGATTCCCTAGTCAAAGGTCATTAAGCTTCGGTTTGAGCCACTCGTCATGCAGGTTTTATAAAGCCCTCTGAGATTCCAGGGTTTCATCTCATATACCCTACGTTCAGGTACCCTAGACTTGTGAAAATATATAATCAATCAGGAGATGACTCGCGCACGGTACGGAGATTTTACTCATTTTATATAGCGATGATAATAACAATCGCTAATAATATAATAATAAAGACTAATCACGATTTTTGCACGCCTCCCCTGGAAGAGGTATGGGGATACTAGCAGTTACGGAGATACCTACCTGTACCTGGGCAGCATAGGAGACTGACGTCTCCGTACATACAATATATAGCATTTCTTTCGCGCAAACCCCGTCGATAACTCTCCCCCCCCGCCGCCCCCCCCCCCCCCCCCCCCCGCACCCCCCACCACGCGCTACTACCATCACCACCGCCGCCATAACTACCACACACCAATGGGGAAACATGTCAGCCGCTTCAACCCTGATGACAGAGTTCACCGGCGCTGACGACGCCTGGCTGGCTCAGCACCAGCACCGGAAGGTCCTGGACCCGCGAGTGCGCATCGTCGGGGTGGCGGCGCGGGATGAGGAGGCAAGGCGGCCCCACGGCGCCGGCCCTCACCCGTACTTATCGCCCCTTGACCCGCCCCCTGCCCCTGCCCCCGGAACAGGACCTCGTGGCCAAGTACCAGCCGTGCTCACAGGCGGGGCGGGTGGGGGGGGGGCACTGAACGTTGGTTGCGAGTAGACACAGTTATTGTGGCTCGAAGGTATCACTCCACTCCGCTGGGCATTTGGCTGCATCGCCATGGGATGTCACAAACGTTTTAAATACTGATCGTGTATGTCAGTAATACTGTAATACATGAGGTGTATCGAACCCATGTCCTTACCATCCCAGGGAGCCACGTGGTCCGGGCCTGAGCAGTTGTGGTATCGCCAGCACTCGTTACTGCTGCTATTGATGGGGATCTGCTTGCACGGACATCCACAGGATGGCCACCCTCTGGTGCTTTGCTGCTACCCGCTGCGGGACCAGGGACCAGCTCGCACCAGCAAGAGCAGCGGCAGTGCCCCAGGAGCCGAGCCCTCTGAGCACAGCCGGCCGGAATGGGCCCACCGGCGAGATACGCGTGGCGGCAGCGCCAACAAGTGGAGCGCGGATGCCCCTGCTCCCTGGCCCAACCTGTACTGGCTGGTCTGCCCTCGCCTGAGCCAGCGCGTGGGACGCCTAGAGCATTTAGGGTGGGTGCAGCAGCTGCAGCAGCAGGTGGCCTCGGAGCCACAGGGGGCGCTCGCGTCCGGGCTTGCGGCGGCTCACGCTGCCTATGGGCAGACCCGCTGGGCAGCTCTCAGCGAGGAGGACCGATGCTACGCGGAGGAGGCGGGATACGCCCCGAAGCTGAGGGATATGGGGGTGGCTGGGCTTGAATACCCCAATCAGGTGTGTTGCGCATGTGCGGCTCGGCTTCGACCTTCTGGTTGTGTGCTGACACGCTGGCAATCGCCCGCTGCGGCACTGGACGCCCCTAAAGTACCCGCGCGCGTGGCATGCTGGCGCAGGTCAAGTGTTTGCACACCCACCTGGCGCACTTTCTGGCAGGGGGTGACAACCCTGTGGGGCGGTGGGTCGTGGGCATGCTTGAGCGCGGGGAGGATGCTCTAGCGCGGGGCATGGATGGCGGTGGGGCAATCGCGGCGCAAGCGGATCCAGACCGTAGCTCCTGCCGGAGGGGTTTCTCACTGCCTGTACTATCATAGAGTGTGTATTCATTCACTCTTTACTCACTGCGCCCAGACCTGTGGACGCCAGCAAGATTCAGCCAATGCGTTGCACTTGGAACGTACTGTCTGATGAATACGTTAGCAGCGGTTTGCACCATCAGTGCTCATGTAATTGCAAACCCCATGCCGCCAATGCGGCCACATTCCCATCTGTGTGGAATGATGCGCAATGTGCACCGTGTGTAGGAGTACATGCAAGTTTGGTCCCTTTGCCCCTCCCCCTTCTCCCACCCCCTTCTCTTCACTATTAGATTGCCACTCCTCAAAGCTACCGACATGACTTTGGATGCCAAACAGAACCTTATCGAATGCTGAACACATCTGAACTCCTCTGCATGGCATAGCGTGTGAGCGTCCCTCCTGCTCATTCTCGCCAAAAGCAAATATCAATACGTACCCCGCCTGTCTCTGCTTTCCCTGATGATAGTCCATGTGACTGGCAGCGGTGCACTGAAAGGCAAGTAATGCCCAAATCCGATGGGATGGGTGATGTGGCTAGCTCATACATATGGTGCTTTATCTCGGAGATTCGCTCAGCACCTGCACACATGGTATGAAATGGTTACCGGAAAGGGAGTGCGCGAATTTGACACATTGATGACAATTTGATTCCCCTACCAGCACATGCCACACCCTTACTACCAAGTAGGCATGTGCTCTCCTGTCCGATTTCCGTGTAAGAATCAGGCTAATCAATAAGACAATTTATTATGTATAACAACATATATGATGAATGAACTTGTAGTAGCAGTTTGCTATCATCTAGCGGCTAATTGCGAAACGGAACTCGCGAAACGATTCAGCAGATAGAAAAAATATTGTCTAGATACAAAATTTACAGAGTGACACTTAGCAGACTCTTACATACATAGATGAAAAAAATTGTAATGCAATTACCTTACATATGTTCTATGTAAGCAAACTGCTGCTTTAAGCTCATTCATTATCATATAATGTACTTAAGTTGGGAGTATTTTTTGGATAAGTTGGCGATACGGTGCTGCGTGCATTTGTGGTGATGTGTCGTTGCTTCTCGCTCGCAGCGGCGCACTCGGCACACACTGCAGTCGTAGTGGGCACTGGTGGCGCTAGTAAAGCATTTATTGGTGCTTGTTGCCTTTTATATTATAATCATAATAACCCGGAATTGAATCAGACACTCAGATGGCGCATTTATATTCGTATAGATGTGTGTTGCAGACATTCATCATCGCTCATTTAAATGCCGTGCCGTGCTCCTTGCTGCTGCTGCACGGGTCAATTGTATAGAGATAACATACGCATGCAGATGTGCAATACAAGAATGTGAGCTGCGCGGGCGCACGGCAGGCGCGGCCGGTGATGTCCCGCTCCCAGCCTTACTTGCACGCGCCGCCCGCCTTCCATGAGTAGCAATTTGACGCTGATGCTCCTCCGTGCGAATAATATTGATACAGGGTTTACAGCGACTAAAATCATCAATTGAACACCTTGCAAATCATTTTGTGGACGGGTATAGCAGGTGCCTCGCCGCTCGCGAGCAGCAGGGCGGCATGTACATACATACATCAGGTACATGTATAAATCCTTATTAATATAATATTACATCATATATTAATAAGGATTTATATCTAATGGTTCGCTGATCATCGACGATGATGGCAGTCGGCACGGGTAACGTACCGCCATACCTGCAGTTTATTTCACCCTTATGTAAAGGTAGAATAGTCGTAATCGTGATAGTTACACAAATTATTATCGCTATATATAGGGATAGATTATTAGCATAAAGAATTTCAGCTGCCGCAAGGCAACAGTTGGTTTCGGAGCAGCGCGGTATTGCGCGCAGGCGGACAAGTCATCAGCCCGCGTCGTCATCTGCTGCTGGATGATGACGCGCCAATGCTGCTCACACCCTTGACGAAGTTGGTGCTTGATGGCGGAAGGACGCCATCGACGAACGACGTCCACATAGGGCCCGACATAAACAAGCGACGCTGGAGGAGGACGGGACTCCTAGGACGGCTACCGGGGCACCGCTAGCAAGGGGGAGCTGCCCCGATGCGCGCGCCCGTGCTGTCGGGCCTGGCCCTGTGGCGCGCCTCCGTCTCGTCGGCATCAGCCCCTCGGGCCCTGCTCACCCCGCCGGCAGCCGCCCAATTCTCCACCTCCGCCGAGGCCGATGGCGCCGGCGACCAGGCCACTGACCGCGCCTTCCAGGAGGTGTACCGGTGGGTCCCCCGTGTCTGCTCCGCCACCGCCCTGCGCTCGCGTAGACTGTGCGCGTCCCGGCGCACGGATGCTGGCGACCGGTTGGTCGGCGGGCCGAACCGCGCGCATTTAACAAGCGGCGCCGCGCGGCGACCGGCTCGTCGAGGACGCCCCTCGGCCGCCCCTTCTGGCTGGCACCATGCGGCTCGTCGCTGATGCACGCGTTGGCGGCGCCCTGTCTGCCCCGCGCCGCAGGGCGCGCCAATCGGGGCGCACGGCGACCAAGCGGTCTGCGGGCAGCGCGCTGCACAAGTACGGCCGCGACCTGACGCGCGAGGCGGCTGAGGGGCGGCTGGACCCGCTGATCGGCCGGCAGGTCTGGCGTGACCCCTATCCCTCCCTCCACACTTTCACACTGG
>VCJN01000760.1:0-101955 GCA_006384855.1 Tetraselmis striata
GGGGGGGGGGGGGGCTGAGAGTTGGGGTGGATGTAGCCCACCACCGGCAGGCAGCACAGATGCGAGTGCGCGGCTGTCCACGCTTGGTTCAGCGGTGAGCGGCGGTGATCGACTGACCGTCACGCGACCCCGTACTTCATGCGCGTGCTGGGGTGTTACACAATCATCAGCACTTAGGGCGGCTGCATTTAAACGCGCACCTACGAACACCACCTACCGCCTAGCACCTACCGTACCACCTACATCCGCCCACACCTCCGCCCGTCGTGCCGCACAACGCTGCACAACGTGCCGCACATCGCGCGCACATACGTCGTGCGGGCGCGTGCGCGGCACGGCACCAGGTCGTCACGGCGGCATCCACTGGCCCAGCGCCTCCGCAACACCGGCCCACGCCTCCGCCGGGACTGCCGCGCAAGCCATGATCGCATGCCGGCAGCCTGCGATCATGGTTTGCCCGGCACTCCCGGCACCATGCCGGCACATGCATACGATGCTGCGATGCTACGCGCGAACTAAGCACCAATGTTGTGCGGGCACAGGCTTCGCGAGAGTCGGCCGCCACACTGTGCCAATACTTATCGTGATTACTCCTTGGCATGTGCCGGGGGCGCGGCCCGCCAGCGTGGCGCACCGCAACGCTAGCGACCCCGCGTTGTGCAGCGATGTGCGGCGATGTGCAACGAGTACGTGCAGCCGCCTGTACTTAGCCCGGGTGCTCCGCGTCGGCGCACGACACGCGAGCCCGCGTGCGCATATCAATTTGATGAAATTATCGAAAGGAGAAATTCATATAGTACTTTACACGTCGCGCGAGATAGTCGTCGCTACTCGGTATGAAATCCACCTCGTACGTCCCGTATCGTCCCCGTATGTCGTCGTTCGTCACCAGTAGGGGACATTTACGTCACATCTGAATATCACAGTGTAATCAGCTCCGACGCACAACGATGGGCATGCATAAGAAGGCTCGAAAGACCCCTCCAGCATCCCTCGCCCTCCGGGCCGAACAACGCCCAATCTACACTCTCATCATGCAGCTGACCGCCCACCACCACATCATCATCGGTGGCACCCGCGCAACTGACATGATATAGCAGTGGCGTAAGACAGTCTCGACGGCGAGCGGGAAGATCAAGGCCGCGCCATCTCAAGCACCGGCAGAGGGGCGATATGCGGGCATAGCACCGACACCATCACCATCCAGCCCAGCCCGACCAACACAAACAACGACCCCAACAGCGCCCAGGCCGAGCCTCAGGTCACCGACACTCCCCCCCCCCCCCCCCCCCCCTGGATCCGAGCACATGATACAAAGGCGAGTGGCGGTCGTTACTGCCGTCGCAACTATCGGCCAACGCCGAATAACACCGGAGCCCGCCCCCGGAGCAGCCCGCCCAACCCATGCGCCCACTGCCACAGCCCCGATGGCGAACGCAATGACGGGAGCCAAGGCAAACGAGGAGGGCGAACTCGAACTGAACTACAAGGAGAACGACAGCACCATGGATGTGGATACCGCCATCGCGGAGCAGCGAAGGTACCATGTCTGGCCGACGTTTCCGTCGACGCCCCCCCCCCCCCCCCCCCCCCCCCCCCCCCCGCGCACTCTCTAGCGCAGCGCACATTCCGCAAGGGCACACTTGGCGGCACCACAGAAACAACTTGTTGAGCTTCAGCACCTCACCGCCGAGACCGCCGAGCTTCTTGCGCTGTCCTCCCCAGCCGGACAACCTGCACTCGCGGCCGAACTCGCCCGACTCGCAGCGGAGTTACGTCGCCTGCGAAACACCAACGCCACTCGATCCATCTCGAGCAACGCCCCCGCCAGCCCCTCCCGGCAGGCAACGGCAAGGCAGCCGCATCTGTCAAGCACAAGAAGAAGCATCCCAGGAGTCGTAGCCGCTCAGGCGGCACCACCCGCAACCGCAACGAGAGCAAGCCGCGCCTCTCTTGCACTCACGACTCCGACAGCGAATGGGAAACGGACGACGAAGCAGCCCAGCCATCTGGCAGCTCGCATCAGTAACCGCCGCGCGATCCACCGCAGCAACAAGCATACCAGCTGCCTCAAAAACACAGGGCCACTACTAACCCCTGTGCCCGGCGCAGCTACTGATATATCACACAATCATGACAACACCGCCCAAAACACATGACATCCCCATGATCGCTGATTACCACAACCCGCCACATACATGAAATACTCACTGTCGTTAAGGAGGGCATCGCAGCCCCCACTAATCCTACTAGCCGGCTCAGCGGTGGATAAGTAATGAGCAACACTTAGCTATTCCGGTCAGCCTCCTTCCCCCATCTCACCTTAGTAGCTTTAGGCGGGACGCTTCGGCTGCCTAAGCTTACATGCTGGGCTTTGAGTGGGATAGGCCTGACTTAGGTCGGGACAGCATGGGGGCGCTGCTGTCCTAGCTGCATATCGCTGGAGGGAGGAGGGGCTTGGACACACAAGAGGTGGACGGCTAGTATAGTGTAAAGCTATGATTACACCTAGTGTTCCCTACCATGGTTAAAGATATCAGGCGCAAAGAACAACTTAGTCTGAGCCAATGGGAGCAATATATTAGCAATTGTAATTAATTTCAATTTCAATTTCATTTTCATTTTCAATTTCAATTTCAATTTCAATTTCAATTTCAATTTCAATTTCAATTTCAATTTCAATTTCAATTTCAGTGCTACTGCAGCCTGCACTGCAGCCTGTTGACTGCAAGCAAGCTGCACTGCATGCTGTAATGCAGCCAGCAGTACTGCACTGCATCTTGCAGTATTGGAAAGTGGACTGCAGCCCAACGCTGGTACCTACTACCCTGGAAGGGCACCAAAGACCTACCGTGCCTGCGATCGTCAACACGCTTGCGCTCCTCCATCTAGGCAGTCAACTTGGCCTACAAAACATCAAACTTGGCCGTGTCAGGCTCACCGTTCAGGTTTCTCACGAAAAATATTATATGTCAGGATGGTTGGCAAATAGGGTGTAGCTGGCCATAGTAGCCGCCTTGTCAGTGCCATCGAGGGACAACTTCCCTCTGGTGAGGTACTCGAACACGGCTTTCGCTTCTGCCTTGCTAGACACGAGCGACGGCTTCAACACGTATGCGAAGTAGGCCAACTTCGTTGCCATGCTACATTGCACCTCAAATGTAGCATGTAGCTTGGTGCTAAGCACGTTCGAGCGATTCACCATGTCCGCCCTACCCGCCTATGCGGGCCCGCGAGGGGGTACCTTCTAGATATGGTGCAGCGCGAGTCCAACTCGGCTCTCCTCATAATGCCAAGTTTACAACATGAACGGGCTGGACGACCCCTTTCTCATAGCCTTGAGAAAGTCAAACCGGGAGTATTTCCGCATGTCGCGGAGGAACTATGTCACTCCATTGGGTTGTATATGTCGGTATGCTCGAGCAGCGCGTGCGTCTAGGCGGGCGAGACGGGCGGGTGGTGGCTTGTTCGTGTGCCTCTCGAAGAGGTTCTTGCTCACATGGGGTTTCGCAATATGGGCCAGGAAGGCTGTGCATTGTTGCATGCCTAGTGACTTGTGGGAGCACTCGGTTGCGGTAGGCCTCGGCTGATTGTGATACATCCCACATGCGGGGGCACATGGTCATCCACTTCTCTCGTACGCCTCACTTATTGCCTATGATAGCGAACGCTTTCTCGAACGAAACACGGTGGCACGTATGCGTGTCTCGATCTGCTCACCCTTTCCCTTCGTGCTTTCGGCCGAACAACTGCTCGTGCGCTCGGCGTGCGGCGGTAGTCAAACGGCGAAGTTGGCGAAGTCTATGCGTTAGGGCGGTAGCACGGGCGGGGATAGTCTACATTTCTATAAACGGTCCGTAGACGGGGGGGGGGGGGGGGGGGTTAGGGTGCATGGCCACTTGCATGCGTTCGCTGTGCTTGGGAGGCCCTCCAGATAGGGCCGGTGACCTGGAACATTCCGGTCGTAAACGCGTTCATGTTGAACGGGATGGCGTGGGTGGCCACCTCGGCGGTAGTCCACCCAACTTGAAGCTTCTCGAAGTAGTTAAGCAAATCGTTATGCAGCCGGTGCTCAGCGGTCATTCTTTTGAAGTCGCGACGATGGGGGCAAACAAAACACGTCGGGACTATGCGCAGCGTAAAGCCCATCGAACGCGTTTAATACTAGGGATAGGTTTCCACGTCAAGGTTGTTCCGGCTCTTTGACATGAATCTTGAAGATGAACTTGTTGGTTGGCATCAAGGATGGGCAATTTTCGACCGGGTGATGCAGCACGTCCGTGAAATCCATCGTGCCCGTCCTCACCCGCATCTTCTTCGAGTAGATAGTTATCTCAAGGCGACACATGCATCGAGTCATGATGCAGCACCGCCACCTTCATCGAAATCTGCTCTACCTTGCTAGCGAAATCTGCTCGGCTAGCGTGGGCAACAGGGTCGCCCCGTTCGGAGCAGCTGCGACTGTAATCCTCAGCGAGTCTATGCAATCGTTGTTCTCTACCCATTCCTGGGTGCTCAGGAGTAGCTAATACGTCTCCCCATGGGCTTTGTCGTTCCTCCTAACAGAAACGCGGAGCCTGTGCAGAGGCACCGCCGCTAGTCGTGACGACGACGCCATGGCAATGCGTAGGCGCTGGTATGTGAGAGTGGGTGGCTAGCATATAGGCTGCTGGCGGTTCTTGGAAGTGTGATTAGGGGACGTAGGAGGCGTACTGGAAGGTAACTAGGTTTGCATGCGGGCGCGAGCAGCGGCAGCAGCGGCGGCGGCGCATGATATGATATCCCAATATTTATACGAGTACATGCCATGCACAGGGGCGCTGGTAGGCTGGACACCGCTTAAAGTACATATTAGGATTTTTTCGCAATTTACGGAAATTCCCCCCCCCCCCCCCCCCCCCCCCCCCCCCCCGCTCACTCGGTTTCCAGGGCGGATAATACTGACTGACCAAAACCAGGTCATTCTGTCGGGATGGCCTAATAAGTCCTTTTCATGCCAGAGTTCCACGGACCACTAGTCGCTATGGGATGATACCCTCGTACTAGTGTGAATTACGAAAAGGCCTGCAGTAAGAGATCCACAGAAGTACTTATAAATTTTTTACATTAGGGCTTTCACAAATGCGCACTTCATCAGAAGTACTGCTGCTTTTCTACCTTGAAAAGCAGTAGTAAAAGATCAACAGAAGCCGCCTAAAAGCGGGCCACATCCCGCATCAAGAGGTGATGCGGGATGGATGAATGATGCGATTCCGGAGCAGAGTCCGAGCCACGCACGCGCGCACGTGAGTGCGAGGGTGATCCACGGATGCGCTGTGCAGTTTCGGCCACGGGACGGCGGACGAATCTGCGCCGTCTGATTAGGCAGCGAGCACGCTCTCGAGCCGCCACGAAGGTGAGGACCTCGAGGAAATCTTGCGAGTATGGCCTCCTGGTGAGCCCGGGTGGTGCAGCGAGTGCCCCGCTATGAGAGATAGAGAGGGCGCCCCGATCCGCCGCCACAATGCGACAGCGCGCACCGTGCGGCGCACCCCCTCGCGCACCTGTACTGGTGTGAATTAAGGATTACAACAAGGCCAATAACTAAAGGCCATACCAGCATATGCCCTCGTATGGGGGTCGATGCACCTGCCCCCGCCGTGTACATCGTAATTTCGACTACCGTCCGCCTACGCGACCTGGTTTGCTGCATTTCAAAAGCGCAAGCAACCAAGGATTAACCCCCGTCCTATCCTAACCAAATAGCGATCCTGACTAATTTGGTAACCCGTACATTAAAAAGATCGTGGCCGTAGGATCCTTGATGGCGTCAGTACTCGGTAATCGTACTGTCCAGATCCCATACTGAGTTGGGAAACCAAATCGCTATTTGGTCCTCGCGGGTGTTCGGATTGGTGGTCAAATCACGAGGCTCCAGTAATTCGGACCTCAGCGAGTGACGAAATCACTCGCGTTTCCTATTTGGTCGCGTAACGGTCGGTACGTCACAGAGGCTGGATGGACGGCGCACAGGCGCCCATCGTTCATCGCACGGCTCGCAGCTGTCGTGTGTAACGAACTCGCCGCCGCCCACGGGTGGCCCACCTGCGGCCCGCGCCCCACCCGTGGCACACCCACCAGTCCACCACCCGACCGCCATTACCCGTCTACTGCGTGTTCGGCCGCCTACGTCGAGGCGACCGCCCCAACCCGAAAGTCAGTCAACGTTCCTCGCCTAGGGGCTATGGCTAGCGTACAGAAAGAGGACAGTCTCTTCGCTCTCATCCCAAGCGATGACGACGAGGAACAAACGGCGCCATGGCGGGCGGCGCGCAATCGGACGCGCCCGCCGTGTGTGCGCCAGTCTGAGCGGCGCCATGGTGGTAGGCGGGTGCCACATATGTAGGCGGCGCAATGCGATATACCTTAAGTGAGTACGGACACAATGCGCACGGGCGGGGTTCCGAGCCGCTACCCACAGCGGCGGGCGCGGGGGGGAGCGGCTACCGTTACGGGCGCGGATGGCGTCATCAGTTGAAATCGCGAGATATGCAAACACGGTCGCTATTTGGTCAGGATAGGATGCATTCCTGCATGCTATTCTCGTAGGGGCAAAAGCAGGTTTCCAAATCAGTGATTTGGTTTGGATAGGACGGCGGTAAGGGTCACTTCATACCACGGGCCGCGTGCCGCCCCAGCCGCGTGCCGCCCTAACGATACACGATATCGTGCTGCCACGTAGCCGGTGGCATTGAGCGAATAAGCGCACGCGTACCGCCGCAAAATACAGCATTTCATACATACGCGCAGCGGCGGAAACGCGGTGCATATGTCCCCCGCGCCCGCAGCCCGCCTCTCCACCTCCCGCCATAATGCGTCCTCCCCGTCTTCATCATCCCCACCCCGAGGCGCCCGGTTTAGCACGACTGTACTCTACCGCGTACCCGGACTCGGACTCCGACGGCGAGTGGGACTGCCGTCGCATGAGGCTAGGGCCGCGTGAAGCCCTAGAGTGAAGGCTAGGGCCTCCGGGGCCCTAGCGTGTGCAAAAACTCCCACGCTGGGGGGAGAACCTTCAACCACCTCCTTATGGTATCTTAGGTTTTTGTGACGTCACAACTCCCCTCGTGGTGGGGGTTTTTGCACACGCTAGGGCCCCGGAAGCCCTAGCCTTCACTATAGGGCTTCACGCGGCCCTAGCCTCATGCGACGGCACCTCCACCTCGAACGGAAGACAATTGCGGAGCCAATACCCCGCCTTGTGTTGCATGCAATGCTTGAGCATGGCCCATGCGTGGTGATGCATGGCGTACCGACGGCTGGGCTTGGCAGATAGGAGCTTGCTCAGGCTAGCGTCCACCTCTCTCGTAGCTCCTCCGCCTTGCCGCGCATGTACGCCTGCACATACTATGACGATCCGAGCGGCACGTTGAGGACCGCGATGCCGTGATGGCCATCTAGCTCGGGCCACTCGATGTCGGCCGGAGCCTCACGCCGTGCGGCCTCCTTGTCTGCGCTGTACGCCTGCATTTTGTCGAAGCGCACCTCAAGCCCCACGGACGCCTTGATGGACGTGCGGAAGGCGTGAAGAGCCGGCCAGAGGTGCTCCGGAAGGCCCACCAGAAACCCATCATCGGCGTTGAAGCGCGCCGCCCCGTCATTGACCTCCAACGTGCTGACACACTGCTGCACCACACACACTGATTCATTGTGACACACACTGATTCACTTCGGGGTGAATCGCGACGCAAAAGGAAGTCGTGGCCAACGGTGCGCCTTGTTGCACGCCGTCCTCCGACCGCAGAGGGGCGGACCGGTCGTTCACGACCAGATACGAATCCGTGGAGAGGGAGGCTTGGAGCGCAGGGATGACATGGTGTAGTGGAGAGCAATCGATGTGGCGTTGGATGATGGTGCGGCGCCATGCCTCGTTGTATGCGTAGTTGCGAAGGTCGGTGTGAACGATGACGGCACGTGGGCCAAGCTTCTCGGCGATGACCCGGACGCCGTGGATAAGCATAGAGTCGCCCGCGGGAATGCCAACGCCGACCCATACCGCTACCGGGCGGGCGGGCATAGAACTGGTGTGAATTACCAAAAGGACAGTAACAAATCCACCTACTGCTAAAAGTAGTACAAAAAATGGTACTGGTACCTAGTACCGTCCAATTACAGACCTTCCACTTTTTATATGGGCCAACTTTTGTCCGGGCACGTTCGTGATGCTAACGGGGATGTTGGCATAAAAAACTACCCCTAAGACGACGGCCTTCCACACCCGCGGGTTTCATGCACGTACCATCGCGAACTGGTACGTCGCGCGGCCCTCGGCTCCCTCGGCGTGCGGCTGCCTCAGTCGGCGTGGCCTCACCATGCGCATCGTGCCGACAAGCTTCTCCAAGCCGTGGCCGGACTTGACGTGAAGCATAGGCAGCTTCGTAGCATGTTGCGGGCCGGATCGGTGGTCGCCTGACTCGTCGGTACGCTGACCAACGTTAGACGGTTCGAGTACGGGGCGGCCGACGAGCCCGCTGGTGTTGCTGATGTTGTTCGACATCGGCGCACCGAGGACCGCCCATGCGGTTGCGGGATTCGCGAACGGCGTGGATCGCTGCTCCTCCATGGCTCTAGCGCCTGTCTCGACGGCCTGTAGGGCATAGGAGGCCGGAGTAGGTAAAGTGACTGGTCGCGACGGCTGGCTGAGGCGTGTGATGGCTGCGCAATCTGAATTCGGGCGGTCAGCGCGTGCTGCCATCCTGCCGGGCGACAGTGTCTCCGCTGGCATTTCGGCTGCCCTGTAATCGACGCGGAACTATACAAGCAACGCGAAAATCATTCAGGCAGAAACTTGGTCCTTGAGCCGTGGTGGGAAAACGTACCGCCAAGGACCAGTTTATGGGGCAGTTTTTGTACGAGGAAACTAGTCCTTGGGCCGCGGCCGCACATGAAGGACCAGTTTTTTACGAGTACGTTAGATACCCGTTACGACTACGAACCGAAACGTTGGTCCTTCTTTTTTGCGAGTGGAAGGTCCCTATTACAGACGGTCGTCCGTGGATATACCTGTAATTGTATAAACACAAGGATTTTGCCTTGTCCGCTCGGTAGAGCGGTCATCTCGTATGCGAGAGACCCGGGTTCGATTCTTGGCCGATGCATTTCGGCAATATCGGCCCGGCGTGTCCCGGGTTTACCCGGTTGATTTATCAGCCCTTCGGGGTTCGAATGAGGCAATGGTCTACGGGCTACGCCAGACCTACGACTGCAGTTGGCGCGCGAGGTCAAGTGCTGGGGCGGCTTCGGCCGATGTCCCGGGGCGAACTTTACGTTACTTTACTTTACAAGGATTTTGACCCACCCCCGCTAACCGGGATAAACTACTGAAGAGAGAAATAATAAAGATTACATATCGATTACATCACGAACACTACGATGGAAGATGCGGCAAAACAATTCACTGTTTTTTGGACCCGCGCGCGGCGTGCCTTAAATGCCGATATCGGGTTTTCCTCGTAAACGCCGCGAAGTCTGTTTAGTATTTGGTGCAGTACATGACAATTATCGAAATTAGAAGCGAAAATTGGAAATCCGGCTCGGTCTGGGTCCTAGTCAACGACGACAAATTCTATGGGGACAAGTTTGTGTCGGGCAAGATCGGCGCCGGAATCCCCTCTCATCTCTGCGCTACTGAGTACGCGACTAACAATACATTGCGCATTCTATCTGGCGACGAGAATCGGAGGACCGTCGGAAACGGCACGAAAGATCTGAAAATAACGGCATCCCGGAAGATTTTACCGGGGCTAGAGCTTCCCCGTGTGGCTTTCTAATTTCTGGTGAAATTCGAGGTGCTGCAGCACTTATTACGCTGATCTATCGTACACGATTACGGCGCGCCCGTTATCGGCCGGTCGTCGGGAGCGTCGTGGCGTGTCCTGGGTTTCCCCGGTTGATGCATTAGCCCGTTCGAATGGGGCAATGGTCTGCGGGCTGTGCCAGACCTACGACTGCAGTTGGCGCAAGAGGTCAAGTGTTGGGGCGGCTTCGGCCGACGTCCCGGGGCGAACTTTACTGTTACTTTTACATTTTACGTCGTGGCGCGGCGGCGGGCGGGGCGGACCGCATATGTAATATATATTTCATTGTACTTTACAGGTACTAGCATTACTAGTAGGGACTACCCGCTACTACTCCGACCATCTCAAAGCTGCCCGTTAGTATCTTGTGCACTACGCTGGCACACCCCAAGCCAAGTTGCACTTCCCGAATCTCGACGCACCCAAGGCCTTGACGGCCATCTGGGACCCTATGAAGGTGGTGAGATGGCGGACGTGGTCCTAGGCGGGCATGGTCGGTCATATTATGGGCCCGGCAGAGTCGGGTCGGTCCAACGTATGTAACACATCGCACCCCGCTTTTGCAGCGCGACATGCAGGCCGGCGACATAGCGACCACGGCCCACATGCTGCCCCCACGACCACCAAACTGCCGATGTGATACATACAATAGGCCCTCGAGACGTTAGATGCCCCGCGGCAAGCTGCCCCGACGCTTAAGTGGCCGCCGGTGCCTGCGATAATTCAATCGTTTGCCGGCGCGGGGCGGCCGGCGCGGCCCGTTGGTTAGCGTAGATAACGAGGTCGCACGTTGGTGGACCACAGCTTGACTCCCATTTTTCGGCACATCTATGAGCGGCCCCCGGGAACCAGTGCCCGACCCCGATGCCGCGATGCTCCCCGCACCTGCCCTAGGCCCTAAGAAAAGGCCCCGAGTGGAGGCTGTGATACCATTTGTGCGACAGTCGCCGCTCAGGAGCTCTACAGGCGTGGCCCAGCGTATGTAGTAGGCCGAGTGCGATACCCATCGACTAGTACCCATGACAGTACAACGGGTACCCGGTACCACTTACTTTTAGTCATTGTATTGGCAACCTATAACGAGCTATAGCACCTATCAGCTTGGAGGAACCCGCACGGTCGACACGACACCCATGCTCTACCTGTAAGAGACAAATTTGGCTCACAACTTCGGTCTAGAGGTGGCCGTCCCGGCGATTTTCACCCGCGGGTCAATCACGTCGTTGTGGGGTTGATAATGATGATGGGTTGAATCGTTAAAAAACACTAATAGTTCGTACCGTATATGCACGAGGTTATGAAACTGTTGCTGGGAGTACCGCGGGGCGCTCTCGCGCTTCTTTGGGCGGCCCAATGGTGCCCACCAGCTAGCCCACTCCGACCCCGCGCCCGTCCTTGAGCCAGCTCTGTGCACTAGTGGAAAGGTGCATGGGTGTCACATAATAAGCAGAACCTAGACCCGAGAACTCAAACATCATCCATGTCAGTGGGTCTCATTCTGCCCGTGTTGCTGGCAAGACGGGCTCATGGCGGGGCGGCGGTCGGGTGGCCTAGTTCGCGCGACTACAAAAGTGTTGCTGAAAGTACTGCGGGACGCTCTCCACTCGTCGAAACGTGGTCCGCTTAACCGCGCTTACCAAATAGTAAGCTCGAGTAAGCGCATGTATGTAGCAAGCTTAACCCATGCTTAACGTTAAGCGCTGCAATACTTTATTTGAGGCTGGAGACATGTGTACGGCAGCGATGTCTTGCACTGAGGACTAGAGAACAGCGTGACGAGTAGCGCCACGAGCAGTCGCGAGTCATCACTATTATATAGGGCACCAACACTACCAGTAGTCGCGAGTCATCACTATAAGAGACGGCGGGAGTGGCACGAGTACAATACTTTGCGATACTATAGAAAAATACAAAAGCGCGGCAGTAAGCGCGACTACTCGCGAGTAGTTGCGGGGGCTCAAACATAACGGGCGGGAGCTGCATTACTGTTCGCCACATACCGACAACGTGATGAAGACAGCGGAAATGAAATTCACGCGGGTGGCGGATGGTTTGAGGTTTTATCAGAGCAGAATCGCCAGGCTGGATGTTGCCAACCCAACAGCCAATGAAAGTGGAGCTTATAACTGTAGTTAAGCGCATTTAAGCACGCCTAATCCTATCTGGCAAATTTCACAAGTGAGTATCGGTCACTTTCAGTTTTATGCAGGTGGGATCGGACACTGTGCGAAAGTACTGGGAAACATACCAGAAAATGTAATTACATGGGACCCCTTGTGGGCTGGTGTTGTCTATTACCATGCCTGCCATTGCATCTGCTGCCCACGGCTAAGGTGCTGGCTGCTCGTGGGCTGCTTACCCGTTGCTGCCGCTCGCAGATGCGCATGCTTTTGTTGACGCCGCGCTTGCATCCTCGCCGTATCAACGAAGTTGGAGGTCACACGCACACGCCCAACTGAAGCCGTTTGCATGTTGGTCGTATCATGCACCGGGGGGGGGGGGGGGGGGGGGGCTCGAGTAGCACGGGAAACGGGAGCTGGACGACTGAAAGGGAGAGAAGGGCTGGAGCCGGTAGATTGCTCCTGCAATTGGTTGCCGTTCATGTCGCTGCCGGACCTAATTTAGAATAACAAAAGACAAGTAATTCAGTCGTTGTGACGTCGTCACCACATGCATAAGGCAGCACGCGTGCAAGCAGCCGGCACAAACTGCACTAAAATCTCGGACTCACCTTTCCACGGTGGGGGTTCTGGTAGGGTTGACATCGCCTTTCTCCGCCGGGGAGAGAGCACTGCTGATCAAAGCGGCAGCCTCCTCGGCCTCGGTCAAGTAGGGGGGTGCTGGAACCTATTGCCGGCAGCAAAGCGAAACTCAGCTGCCACCGGATGTTCCTTACCCCAGTAGGTGGCACACGGAACGTGCTTCGTAGCCCTCGTCCGAGTATTCAGCGTCCTCCAGGCACGTGTACATGTTCATGCCTTGCATTGCCTCGCGTTCGGTGTTGTTGAAAGCGCATAGGCGTGCACGAGTCAACGGCCCGCCTTCCTTGACCTCGGCATCCTCGACTGACGACAACCTTGCGCACGGCACATAGTGGAGGAGGGTCGGCCCCTGCGGTAGGGGAAGGTCCTGAGGCGGCCCATACTCCGGGATGGGGGGGGGGAAGGGGGGGGGAGGGGGGCGCTGTCTCCGCCGGCGGAGAGAAAAGCTGTGCCTCTAGACGTCGTCATGGTGGCGCGGGGGGGGGGGGGGGGGGGGTGGGTTGGGGGGGGGGGGGGGGGCGATGGTGCGGAAGTGCTGGCGGACTCATCCAGCAGGTCGTGCGACGACTACGGGCGGTATACCAGTCAATACTATTGTTGTTGTCATTATCGCTTAGGGACTTCGTGATATGGAACCCGGCAAGAAGTGATGCGGTGTAGTATTACTGTATTGTATATCAATACCTTATTATGATTACGGTACGTAATACCGGAAAAAGGGCGATTATTGAGTCAAAATGGGCACATTTCGGGACTCAAAATTACCCCCCCGTTAACTCAAAATTGTACCCCTTTTGGGGGGTGCAAATTTGAGTTACGCCTAATGCTGTACGAATGTACTGTGGAACTGGGCTTTGACACATTCCACTTCTTGCCAACAGTGCACGAGGTACTATTCAGTGAAATGAACCTGCACCATGTACTACACGCATGTCAACCGCCCTTTGACGAGATGCGTCGCTACCTTCCATGCTAACCGTTTCTTCTGGCCTCGAATGCTACGCCGTCACTGTGTTTTTCACTCATCTACCACTCGCAAGCTCCCTTGCGCTTGTATTATTTCAGGCATCTTAACGCTTCTCGGTGCACAAAAGCATGGCAGGCCGTCATGGCAGAGCAAAACGCACATCTGCCCGCTTGCATAGTCTGGCGGGAGTATCCGCGGCTGCACTTGGCTTTGATCCCACGAGCATGGCTCTCGACACACTGCTAGTGACCCCCATGGCGCAAGATTCTCCGCAGATGCACTTGCGTTCGGGTAGGAGGGCGTCCCGGGCGCCCATACCCACGACTCAGCCCATGAGGCCCCTGCAGCCGAGCGGTGGGGCAACATGGAAGCGGACCGCTATGACATGGGGCCGGAGATTCGCAGCCTTCGCCTCACCGCGAGCCTCAGCCTGACCCTAAGCCTCAAGGTGTGCCACCTTTGGACCCTCTCCCATGAGCGACTCCAACGGTACGCGGACTCGCATCTTCGCTCGCATCTCTCATAAGGTCGTTGTTGGCTGTGTTACGCGCACCTCGCCGTTGCGCATCTCACGGATCTCTAGTCACCCAAAACGATGATGACCGGTCTCAAGCCGGCCAAGGTGAACACTTGGCCACGATCCGTGAGGAAGAGCATTGCCATGAGTAGGAGGAGGTGGAGGAGGTGGAGGAGGAGGAGGAGGAGGGGCCCAATAGAGTCGGGGGCGGTCCGCCTTGGCAAACGAGCCCCGCCACAAGCGCCAGAAGTGGGAGCAAAATGATAACCCCTCGCCCCTTCCCAGATCAACCTCAATTGTGCTGTGTGAGGGCAAAGATTCTCACACGCTGCCTCCTCTTCCCTACATAGAGCCTCTCCTCGACACCATTTGAACAAGGAATGCCACTTGTCGACCCAATCCTCGGCGAGTGGAACTACTATGAGCAGGACTTCCCTGCGTACTTCGCCACTTGGCCCGAACCACAGGACGGGCATCCCATTTCCTACAAGGAGCATCACGTGCTCTTGACAAGAGTCATCGGCAACGTGGTCAACATGTCGCCCAACTCGAGCTGGATGTTCTTGCCCTGCCTCCACGCCATCGCGGAGCTCTTCCCTTGCCCAAAAGGTATGGAGCTCCGGGTGCCCCTCTCGGTCTATAACGAGCGTCACAGTGGCCAAGATGTCGCGAATACGTTGAAGACCATCTTCCCCAGATTTTTCAGGAAGACATACCGCGTTCCCGAAAGGGGCAAGCTCGTCGTCTGGATGGACATCGTGAGGACTCCGGGGCACTTCGCATGCGGTGTCTGGCAGTCGCGAGATGGCGCCTTGGTCGCCCATGTCTTCATCTACGACTCCTGCGTCCCAGTCAAGATGCTCACCCGCACCCGCCCCTACCTCGGTTGGCAAGCTGTATGGCTGAAGATTGCTAGGCCTGCCTCCCCGAGTGTGTGGAACCCCCCACCCCCTCGCCACGGCTTCTTCCACGGGGTCATCACGCAACAAAGAGACGCTATCACCTGCTGGGCGAGATGCGTGCTTGCTGCCAGCGCCATCGCCACATTCTTCTTGTGGAAGATATTCGTGAAGATGCATGTATGGTCCAAGCCAAAGCGGTGTCACCGAACTCCCCGAACTGCTCGTTGGCGACGACGACGTCGCCACAATGGCCAACGTGTGGGGCCCCTTCTTCGACTGTGCGCACATCTCGGAGAACACCTCCTTCAACGCCGCGGACCGGTCGAAGGTCTTTCACCCGCATCTCCAGGGCAAGCTCACGAGATTCCCAATCGAGTTCTTCCCTTTGACCACAAATTCTGCCTGCTTCACGGAGGGGAACGTGGCGCAAATTCTGTCCTATCACGTCCCCGGCATGTCTGCCTTCCTGCTTGAAGTCGACCACGAGGACGAGGCCCGCCGTCGCAAGCACGAGACAGCGAGAACCATGGCGGCGGCGAAAGAGATGCGGCACTGGAACCCGGAGGCCCACATTGGGGACGACGAGTACATCCTATCCCCGCGGACGTCAAAGCAGCGGTGGCTGAGGCCACCGCTGGCAAGACCGACGAGCAAGAGATGCGGAGGGTAGAGAGAATTAATCGTGAAGGGTGGGATTACCCGCATCTCCGCAGTGGGGGCAGGTGAACGCCCGCATCTCTCGCGTAAAACCTCGTGTACTGTCGCTCCTATCTTTTGTAACGCTGCCATGTGCAAGGAGCCCTTTGTCGTTGTCACGTTGCCTTGGTTCACTCACTTGGATTTGCTCCTACCGATGCGCATGCATGCTGGCTGCGTCCACGGCGGAAATCTCTTGCGTGCAAATTCCGAGCACCTACTTGACGCAAGGGCCCCTCCCACGAATGGACTACCTCGACAGTCTGTTGACAGCAGGTCGTGTACTTATCATCGCGTCAAACCACCCAAGAAACCCCGACACCAACAGACGCGCCTTGTGGTTGGTGGTCGGAAGAGATTCGGCGACTTTAACGGCGCATCTCTCGGAGGACCTCGGCAAGCCACGTGGGCTCGTGTATGCGAGACAGCGAGAACCATGGCGGCGGCGAAAGAGATGCGGCACTGGAACCCGGAGGCCCACATTGGGGACGACGGGTACATCCTATCCCCGCGGACGTCAAAGCAGCGGTGGCTGAGGCCACCGCTGACAAAACTGACAAGCAAGAGAAGCGGAGGGTAGAGAGAATTAATCGTGAAAGGGTGTAATCACCCGCATCTCCGCAGTGGGGGCAGGTGAACGCCCGCATCTCTCGCGTAAAACCTCGTGTACTGTCGCTCCTATCTTTTGTAACGCTGCCATGTGCAAGGAGCCCTTTGTCGTTGTCACGTTGCCTTGTTTCACTCACTTGGATTTGCTCCTACCGATGCGCATGCTGGCTGCGTCCACGGCGGAAATCTCTTGCGTGCAAATTCCGAGCACCTACTTGACGCAAGGGCCCCTCCCACGAATGGACTACCTCGACAGTCTGTTGACAGCAGGTCGTGTACTTATCATCGCGTCAAACCACCCAAGAAACCCCGACACCAACAGACGCGCCTTGTGGTTGGTGGTCGGAAGAGATTCGGCGACTTTAACGGCGCATCTCTCGGAGGACCTCGGCAAGCAACGTGGGCTCGTGTATGCGAGACAGCGAGAACCACGGCGGCGGCGAAAGAGATGCGGCACTGGAACCCGGAGGCCCACATTGGGGACGACGGGTACATCCTATCCCCGCGGACGTCAAAGCAGCGGTGGCTGAGGCCACCGCTGGCAAGACCGACAAGCAAGAGATGCGGAGGGTGGAGAGAATTAACCGTAAAAGGTGGGATTACCCGCATCTCCGCAGTGGGGGCAGGTGAACGCCCGCATCTCTCGCGTAAAACCTCGTGTACTGTCGCTCCTATCTTTTGTAACGCTGCCATGTGCAAGGAGCCCTTTGTCGTTGTCACGTTGCCTTGGTTCACTCACTTGGATTTGCTCCTACCGATGCGCATGCATGCTGGCGGCGTCCACGGCGGAAATCTCTTGCGTGCAAATTCCGAGCACCTACTTGACGCAAGGGCCCCTCGAATGGACTACCTCGACAGCCTGTTGACAGCGGGTCGTGTACTTATAATCGCGTCAAACCACCCAAGAAACCACCGCCTTGTGGTTGGTGGTCGGAAGAGATTCGGCGACTTTAACGGCGCATCTCTCGGTGGACCTCGGCAAGCAACGTGGGTTCGAGTATGCCCCGTGACATGGGATTCATGCAGCTTTAGCTTCGCCGCCATAGCTCACTGGGCAATACCCCATTAATCATAATCAACGATCATAACAAATCATTTCGACCGCAGTCAAGAGTTTAATCAACTCATGTCCGTCGATTTTACAAACCGCACTTCCTTTGCTAGCGCGGCCGGGGCCGCGGGGCGCCAACGCGCCGCGGCCGGGGATCATGTTGGTGATTCATGCAACTCCGCATACAAAATGGTTTGCAGCCATCTATGCAATTAAAGCATGCCTAAAGGAAGCATCTGCGGTGCAGCACTGCAACAATCTGCGGCGTGCCTCCAGCAAATATCAGGTATTAGAGGTACTGCCTTGCAATTTGTATGGTATTGTAAAGCATATGCGCAATTAAATTCCCTTTTTGTCATATAAATCCGCATACCGAAAAGTTGGCAGCCATCTATTAGGCCGCTATAGCCTGCCTAAAGGCAGCAATATGCAATTCAGCGCAGTAGCAATCAATGTGTGAACGTCGACTGGCATCCCATCGCTCGTGTCGACGAGTTTAGGGTTTCCATGCCTCCATCCCAAGGAGGCATGGATCGTCTTCATCCACAAGGTCAGCTTTCTCCGCCTCCGGAACATTGCACAGTCACGATTGCCGAGAGATTGCACATACTGGCCCACGAAGCTCATGAGATTCCCCATCGAGTTCTTCCCTTTGACCACAAAGTCTACCTGCTTCATGGTGGGCAACTTGGCGCAAACTGTGAGGCACTTTGGCTTCTCCGACACAGCCGCGAACAAGATTGCGTCGGCTCTCGACATGGTGCCGACAAAAGTATTCTCTCACACTGCTCCAAGTGGAGTTCGGAAGCTTGTGGGTGCGTGTGCTCCCTGACCCTGTCAACGAGCACGCGTACGCCGACCGCAAGCACGCACTCCAAGACTCCAAATAATGGCATCTAGGGAGCCTGGCCGGTGGCATCTTGGCAACATGCCATGGAGTCCGTCCTCTTCGTGGAGTGCCAAAGCAAGATTGTGAAACACTGTGGCTACTCGATTCGCAGCGTGCACGAATGGCACAACGACAACGAGATGTGGCGCGGCATTCAACACATCAAGAACCGCCAACGCTACACGAAGTCCACCAACACCTACCAGCCATGCCGAGCCGGCTCTCGACCCCCACCGTCTTGGTCGACGACCGCAACTACCAGGTCGTAGCGGCGCCGCGTCAGGCTGGCGGGTCCTCCAAGCCCGCATCTCAACCACCGCCAGCGGGGTCTGGCGGAGATGGCTCCCAAAACGGCGCCGCAGCATGTCTCTTGGAGCTTCGAGCAGCTCCGCCCCCTCCGCCGAGGAGGCTTGGTTCCTCGGAGACTGTCAAGCCGCCGACTGAGCCTCAACCTTCGAGTGCGACGAAGCGCCCGCACGGTGCGTTGAGCACGGGAGGCAAGAGCACCTTGTCGCCCATTAAGCTGCGTGGGAAGCATTCCAAGAAGCGCGGGCCGAATCCTCCTTTAAAGATGGCGAAAGAGTTGGAGGACGACGACCCTTTCCAGGCGCCTACGCCGAAACGCGAAGCCACATCAAGCCGTCAGGCGCCTTCGGGTGCCGCTGGTGGGAGTCGCATGGCCATATCTTCCCGTGGCGGTGCCCCAGCTCCGCCTCCCCGACCCGGATCTCCGCCTAAGGAGCCCTCATCTCGGGACACGAAGCCCGCACCGCCGCATGCGCCGACATCTCGCCCCAACGCCGCGTCGCTGTCTTCAGGTAGCATCTCGTTGAGACGAACACAATCTCTGAGGTCGGCGATGGACTCGTACCGGTAGGCCCGGTGCCCCTTCTCTGCGCGAGTGAGGCTCATTCCGGCCCGGGCTGTAAACGTCAGTCGCCACGCCCTCGCGTCCGCAATCTTCCTAGGTGAGGCGGATCGTACTTTACGCGACTGAGGGCGCGAAGAGGACACGCCGATTTGCCAGTTTTAGTACTATCGTATAGTATTGCATTGCAGCTGAAACGTGCCCAAAAAGTGGGTACATATCCCAGCCTAAGCGATCACGTGGGGGCACATTTTTGAGTCCAGGAATAGGACCGGTTTGACTCAAAAATGCCCCCTGTACCACCTGGTACCTGGGTACCCGTGCCGACACTCAGTCATGCATACTGACGCACAATACCACAACCCCTAAATAATGCTGTGAACTACTAGCAATATGGAGATGCATCAACACACGATCAAAACAATCATGGCATGACAGGAAATGATCAATCATGCAGAGTACATGTACATATATGCTTGTTTGGTTATAACGCTCGGTGATGTATGATATTACGCTCTATCGCGGCACCCGGGATGTCAACGCACATTGCGCGGCATGATGTCTCATGTATGACATGCCTGAAAAAACAGTAATGATGCAGATGTAAATGAATGCAATTGGCAGACAAGATTTGGGAAAGAAATATGTCTTTCCGTTACAGTTGGAAACCCCAGACCCACCCGGCGCCTATATTTATATTTCCTGCGCCAGCCATATTATTCTACGTGAACATACTGCGGAGCAACTTGATGTACTAACACTCATGACTTTAGCATATACCCTGCGCTGCCATGCCCCCAAAGACATTTAAAGCGCTAATCATGCATGCTTATGAGCCGCAATGCATGCTGAATAAACACGCGGACGTTGTTACGGCTGCTCTGCAGCGCCGCCATCGCCATCGTCCATATCATTGTGGCAAACGGCCGTGTCCTTGGCATGAGAGTGCTTCACATAGGAAGCCCACCTGGTGAAAGCAAAATCAACAATATCATGTCAGTGTCCAAACAAAACATGAGATAACTGAAAGGGCAGTTGCAGCGCGTTGCTGACATACCTCATTATCTGCATGGGCGCAGCATCAGCAACGGCCATCTCGCGCCGCCGACCCTTGCCAGCAGTGCTGGCGGAAATCGCCTCTGTCTGGGTGTATGTAACCAGCCTCCCTTGCGCGATGATGAGTGGGAAGACGAAATCCGGCCGGAAGACTGCATTCACTGCGCCGTCCCAGATCCTGGTGCTGATTGGGGCTGATGGAAGCCGACTCCCACGGTTAACGTCTTCAACTGCGAAGACAATTGGAGGCGGAGCCAGGGGGCTGTCTAAAGCGTAGCACTTTGCCGCAACGAAATAGCTTACCTCAACCCGGAAGATCTCCTGGAACCTATCATGGTTCTCTCCCTCGGCAGCGGGCCCCAGTTGGCCCAAAGTCCACAATGGCTCTCGGTTGAGTAGTTTGCAGTATGTAATGGTCCACGGGTCGAAGGGCTGCACCCCAGTTCTCCCACCGCCGGGCTGTGTACACCCATACATAGCCCTTCGGCCAGCGGCTGTACGCGCGCGAGCAATATATATATTGTAGGATTCCTGGTCCGGCTTCATTGCCATCATCCGGCCATAGTACGTCAACCTGTAGCAGTCCGGCGGATGATCGATGTAAGTGTGCTTTTAATGCTGCTATACTATCACACAAGGAATACATGCATGCGGGCAGGAATCTAAAGCACTTACTTGATGTTCGCCGTATCGGCAATCAGTTGTTGTACCCGCAGCCCATCGGGGGCATACTCATCAAAGTACTGTTTGAAGAGAGCGGCATTGTGGTCCTGCACATTGACGCCCTTGTCCGCGCAAAAAGCTCCCTCAACCACCTTCGCGCTGACTACTGCGCGACCCACTGCATCTTGCCGTTCGTGGCGATTCTTCGCCCCTGCAGATCCCCTCACACTGCCCCGATCCCGCCGCATGCTGACGAGCAAATCATTAAAGAGGAGCTCGAAGTCCTCCAATCCCATCTGTCCGCGCCAACAGCTAGGAGTGAGAAAGCGTTTGATGCGATTACATACGACTAGTGGGCCAATGCACAAAGGAAAGGGGGGGGGGACACCTGCTTCACGACATCGACAGCAATAGCCCTCTCCGGATCCTTGCTGCACTTGCCGACAATGGTCTTCCAGAAGAACCTAACCTACACACAGACAATATAGAAGGATTATATGAGATGCTGAATGGATGCAAAAGATGCCTCGTTTGAGGCACAGGGTGTGTGGAAGGGGGGTGGGGGGCTCACCCCCCTCTCGAGGCACATCTCCACCTCACGCGTTGTGCAGCTACGCCTCTCCTGAGCCGACCACCTACAAACCAGCACGTGTAGATTGCTACACATCAGGCGATTACCATCGCACATATGCTCACATGTCTTGGCGATAGGCAGCTCGTAGTTCGCCTTGAAGCAAAGCGGGTGGACGAGCGCAGCCCCGATGCTCGGACGCTTCTGGGGCGGCTTACCCAACAACTCGTGAGAGAAGCAGTCCGGCAGTAGCGCCCTTCGTAGCGCCCTTCGTAGCGCTTGTCATCATGGTACCATGCTATCTCAGGCTCGCCGCCACTACCCTTAGAAGAGCTCACAGTAACACCACAGTTAGCAACAAGTAGACGGAATAGGGTTATGTCCAAGTGCACCTTGGTGAAGGCGCGCGCTGTGAATAGCAACAAACGTGTAATACGGCTTATCTCTTTGGCACAGCCTTCAACAGGGCCTTGAAGGCGCGGTTCCCGTTCCTCCTCTCCCTCATGTCCCTCCTCCTCTTCCCCCGTATCGTCCTTGTCGGTGCCGTTGAGGCTAGAGAGAAATCCAGTCGGTTCGCGTTCTTCATCATCGCCCTCCCAAAAGGCATCGCCGTCAGAAATAGCCATACCCCGATCCGCCCTCTTCTCATCACTGTCCGCCCGGTCCTTCGTTAAAGGACTGCCAAGCATGCTCTGGGCCATGCCCCTGTCGCTGCCAGCCGTATCGTCGATGTCTATATCGCTGCCAGAACCATCCGAGGTACTGTCTAATTTCCGGAAACACCGACGAATTTCTACGTCGCGCAACAAGCGACAGTTGCATCTCGCGCGTATACTGTAACAGAGCGGAGGACACATCACATGGTTAGTTGGTTACCTATTGGTGAAGAGATGTGCTGGGTGGGAGGCGACACATTTAGGTGGGATGGCGCAAATAAGCATGTGTGTATGGAATTTCAGTCTCAGTGAGAAAGCAGCATGGCATTTATTTGCCGTCGTGATGTCGCACCCTAACCTTGTTGCCAGGGAGCATGGCTGTGCCGACAACCTCGGAGTGATGAGACGACAAGAACAACACACCGACCCATTGTCCTTCATTATTTCGTAGGTCGGGAGCGTTCCGCTGTTTTTCGCGCATGCGGGGTCGACGCAAACGTCGGGTAGCCGGTGCGGCGGGTGGTGAGGGCGGGGTAGTCGGTTCGGGCGAAGACGGGACAGGCAGCACTACTACGGGTTGCGATGCGGTGGTGGTCTTCAACTGCGTGAAGGGGGGGGGGGGGGCGTTATGGCAAGCGTCGGTTAAGATTGCCATGGCAAGCTGGAATCCGCACACTCGCAGGCACTCACCGACAGTATGCGGGCTTGCTCCACCGTCGTTAGCTGGGTGTCTGAGGTGTTGTACTTTGAAGTGGCGGCTATTCCCAACGAGGTGACTTTTGCATACACGGCACTGGACCGTAAGGTGGCCGCTCGGATTATCGCATACATCGAAGACGCTCTTCTTGCCGCATGATATCGCTTTGCCGCGAGGCATCGCGACGAGGGTGCGCTGAGGGGGGCGGCTGTGGGATAACGAGTGGTCAAATTATGGGTAGAGAGCGGCGGATGATAAGCATGTCAGACAAGGGATGATAAAGGTAGTCGCTCCGCGGCCGCGTGCGCATCAGTAACGTCATGCCCGCCGCGCGGTTGCTCGCCATGGCGAAGTACGCTTGCGTGGGCCGGCGGGAGGGGCATCACTTACCGTTTCACGTACGGGTACTGCTGTGGCGTTGGGCTGCAGTCCACTTTCCAGTACTGCAGGCTGCAGTGCAGTACTGAAGGCTGCAGGCAGGCTTCAGTGCATGCTGCCGTGCAAGATGCAGTCAACATGCTACAGTACTGCATGTTGCAGTGCAGGCTGAAGTAGCACCGAAACTATTGATTATAGGGAAGGGCGGGATAGTGAAGGGCAAATATTTGGGGAACTTTGGGTAACTGCACTGCAGCCCCTTTCGGGAAGTACAACAGGCTGCAGTGCAGTAGCTTAACTGCAAGCTGCAGTTTCTGCAGTCTGCAGTCTGCAGTAGATACTGCAGTCCAACCCTGGTTGAGACCTCGCGGCGCATGTACTGGTGGCATGCATGGATAAGCGCGGATAAGCGCGGATCAGCTCAAGTTAAGCGGGAGTAGTCGCCAGGGTATACGAAATACGGTACTTGTACAGTAAAAATGAGTACGAATACAGTAGAAGTACCGTATTTAGCGCGGTTAAGCGGATCCCGTTTCGACAAGGGTTGCACGTCTCTGGCGCAACCCGCGGGTGCCCACCAGAGCCCACTCCCGTATCTGCGCCCCGCTACTCCTTGAACCATCTTGGTGCACAATTGGTATCCCATAACAGCCCATAACCGAGAGCTCAAAACCTAGCCATTATGTCGGTGATCCCCTACAACATGTGCTGCTAGTCATACGGACTCGTGGCGGGGTCGCTGTTGGTAGGCATTCAGGCTAGCGCAAAGTTGCGCGGACCTAGGGGTCTTTCTAACCGCAAAGTCGACCGCAACATGCCCACCCCGCCTTACTCCGCACGCCATATGTGTCTCGCGGCTAAGCAGCTTGTTAGACGCAGCAATGTGCCCGATGGCCGTGGTGGGGTGCCTCCCCTCGCCGTTGTGTTGCTCAGAGCGTTAATTCGCTTTCCCACTGTCCTCGGAAAGGACACATAGATGCATAGGGCCCACATGACCCATAGGACCGCTTGGGTCAGACACCGCCTAAGCCCACTCTCCCAAACATTTGGAAGGGTTAGGACAAGACCTTCGAGGCCTTGAGTTGGACCTTGTCAACCCCTGGGATGGTGGTCCAGGGCCGACCAGGCGAAAACGTAACAGCTTGGTAGTGGTTGGTCCCGGGTGTACTATTACTAATTTTAACTAAAACAAATACCCGTACGGCTGCATGCATGGTCGATAGATACCTGGGTTGCGCTGAAGTACCCCCTGGAGGTATTCAGTTCAGCCTGAACGGAATTCAGCTGAATTCATCTGACAGACTTCAGCCTGAATTCAGGCCCTGAATTCAAAATGAACTCTGCTCGGTTCAGATATGCAGGTATCCGGACTGAATTCAGCCCCCCCCCCCCCCCCCCCCCCACACACACCACCACCAACAGCGGCGCAGAGCAGTGGCATTTGTTGTGCGGTTGAACAGATTGTTACATGTGTGACACCCACGGGACCGCCGGTATGGGGAACGGAATGAATAGGCGCGGTAGGGAACCGGGATGAGTCACGGCGGTTAGCATGGGGGCGGGCGGCGGCACGGCCGCGGGGTGATGCCGCCGCCGCGCTGGTCGTGCGCTGAGCCCCTCCCGATGACACCGGAACGCCACCCTCGTCGGCGTTCGCGACTGCAGGATCCGCGGGTGGCTCCGCAGCATCCACGCTCGTTGGTATCGTGAGGGAAGAGTGTATGGTTTGGTGAGGCGAAAGTGGTGTGCGTGGCAGTGTGTGATGTGCCTTGCGGATCTCCTTCCAGCATCGTGGCGTCCGGCAGCCGTCGGCAGGGAAGCAAGGTCATTAGCGCCAAAGATAACATAACGATTATACCAAACTGTCAAAGCGTACAGCGTTTCAGCGTACGCATGCGCGCGCGTACGAGGACGTGCTTACTTGGCATACCGTCAAATACTCGTCGCCTGTCAGACGGGTATCACTTTTAGTAATGGCAGTACTTCTTTGTATGTGTATGCCTGATGTCCACGCAAGCAGTCACCTGTGGGGCAACAACCAACTGTATGTCGCTCAGCTCTCACACCTAAAACCACCGACAGACCTAGGGCCCGTACCAACGGCTAACTGCCGCCAACCACGGTGCCCTTACATACCAATAGCGCGTGAGAAGGCCTAGGGGCTTAGTCGGCTCGCGCGCCCGCGGGATGCCTTTAGCATCCTGTCAGCGCGCTGCCCGCCCACTCTTTGGCTTTCTATACGTCGCATGCCCACCCATCTTGTAACCACGCTACTACACCACAAACACCTCGGATCTGTGCACATCACACCTGCACGTGCCTCGAGCGTTGCTGTCCTTTAGGGGCGGTACAACATGTTGTCGAGCTGCGAGTGATATCGCGTAGCAAGAAACGGTGGTGAGTTGCGGTTACGCCTGTGTTGTTGTGTCGTGACGCCCGTCTTGCTTTTACCTCCTGTGAACCCGTTGTACCGACTGCCTGGACTTGTCGACCGACCGACCGACCGATTAGCGTACCGAACTTGCCTGATCAGCACTGACTTGCTTGTTGCCATACGCGAGCAGTCGGTACTGCGCGTCGTCGTCGAGTCATGTCATTATACCGTATGCGTGCGCATATGCGCGCGTGCGGGCACTCATAGTCCATTCGCGAGAGGCATGTCGTGCGGCACATGGTTTGTGGTGTAGTAGCGTGGTTACAAGATGGGTGGGCATGCGACGTATAGAAAGCCAAAGAGTGGGCGGGCAGCGCGCCGACATGATGCTAAAGGCATCCCGCGGGCGCGCGAGCCGACTAAGCCCCTAGGCCTTCTCACGCGCTATTGGTCTATACGGGCACCGTGGTTGGCGGCAGTTAGCCGTTGGTACGGGCCCTAGGTCTGTCGGTGGTTCTAGGTGTGAGCTAAGCGACAGACAGCTGGTTGTTGCGCCACAGGTGACTGCTTGCTTGGACATCAGGCATACACATACAAAGCAGTACTGCCATTACTAAAAGTGATACCGGTATGACAGGCGACGAGTATTTGACGGTATGCCAAGTAAGCACGTCCTCGTACGCGCGCATGCGTACGCTGAAACGTTGCACGTTGTGACAAGTGTCGTGGGAAAAAGAGAAATGGGATGGTGATGGTAAACTGTCGGCGCCGCACTGCATACTCCCCCCCACTCAACGCCACGGGTGTTGAGTCCAAGACGGAAGTGCGCGGCCGACGACATGAAGAAAAGATGATGTTGGCTGACGATTTGAAGATGGCTTGTCTAAAGGTAGCATATCATGCTGCGGCGTCAGCGGCGTAGTGGCGGCGCGCAGTCCGGGCACAGCCACTCCTCGCCATGATGTAAGTCTGCCTTGGCGCACGCCACATGCCACATGGCTTGGCACTTGTCGCAGATGAGTCGTGGGGCTGCAATGTTGTCGCTGCCACAACCTTTGCATGCTGGCATGCCGCGCGCCCGTACCGTGCCGGGACAAGGTTGGACAAGTGGCACGGCGCGCAATCGTCCATGTGCACATGAATCTCGTTGCCATCGGATCCGGACAAACGCAACCATCCGGACTCAAGATCTCCACAACACGCAGGCTGGTGCAGGCGGTACGGACGTCCAGGGTGTTGAGCGGGGGCTGCGCCACATAGACGTAGCTGCAGACTCGAAGCGGTAGCGCCGAGGTTGCACATCGCCACGCCGGACCTTGTGGTAGCGCACCACATCGCGTTGTTGAGCTTGCAATGCCCTCTCGAATGCCTTGGGCATGGCAACCCTCAGCATATCGGCTCACTGTGTGATGGGGTTGATGACTGCAATGTCGTTGTCCATGTCGACCGGCTCCTCCAGCAGCGCGCAAACCTGGTCCGGCGCGACATGATCACGGCCAAACAAAAAGTGCCAAGAGGCAGTGCCGAGGGTTGGCACAACTTTCCGAAGTGCCACCTTCAAGACTTGAACGATGCGATCGGCCATGCCACTGGCTTGGGGATGCCCCGGCGGAATGTCCACGGGCTGAATGCCATGGCGCTCCAACTGCTCGCGGAACGCGCCTTGACATTCAATGCAATTGTCTGTGACGACCTCTACGGGTGCTCCATGACGGGCCAACACGCGCTCATGGAGCGCCTTGGCAGTCGTAGACGCCTCGAGGTCGCGGACATGCACCAGCTCGATCCACTTGCTGAAGTGCTCCGCGATGACGATCACCTACTTGCGGCCCTCGGTGCTAGTCGGCAGCGGTCCGGCTGAGTCCACGCTGAAGCGATAGAAGAGCCCAAACAATGGCATGTGCTTGAGACGATCGTGCTCATGGTTGAACGATGCTTTGACGCGATCGTAGGCGCGGCACTGCTTGACAATGGCGCCGACGTCTTCGTGCATGCCCGGCCACACAAAGTGGCGGGCCAAAACTTGGTAAGTGCGGTCCCAGCCAAGGTGACCGATGCAGGCGTGCACTCGGCAAATCGCGTCTGGTCGCTCTTCAGGCTTGGGCACCTCACGGGCAGTGTCTCTAGTGTGCAACCACACCTTGTCGTTGTGCAAGCTGTACTTGGCGCAGCGGCGCACAAGCTGCTGCCACACCTCCACTGACACGTCGGCTGGCGTGGTCTCACCTCGCATGTAAGAGATAGCCACGGAGCTGCTCCACATGTCCCGGGTAGGCCAATGAAGCTCTTGGCTAGCGTAGACACCTGCCGTGAAGGCCATTGCGATACACTGTATTTCAAACGCTGCGTGTGCATAGGGTAGCGCGGGCGTCCTTCCAAGGCACTTGCTGGGTGTGCAGCCACCAAACATAGCCGACGCATTTGCCAACGTGACTGGCGACCTCCTCTGAGTGGCGATTGGAGTGGTGATGCCGGCGGCGTCTGAGGTGGCCCTTACTGGCCCCGATGGCATTGGACGCCGACTGAGCAGGTCCGGCACGGTGTTGTCCTTGCCCGGACGATGCTTGATACTGAAGTCGTACTCCGCAAGGATGAGGCTGCACCTAGCAAGCTTGCCTCGCAGCCTTGCTGTCGTCCGCAGCCACCCCATGGCCTTGCAGTCAGTGATGAGCTGGAAGTGGTAGCCATACATGTAGTAGCGGAAGCGTTGAACAACCCACACGACCGCACCGACCTCTCCCTCGTAGCTAGACAGGTCTGCCTCCACTGGGGTGTTCATGCGCGACGCAAAAGACACGGCATACTCCACGCCATTGTCATCCACCTGCGAAAGGCACGCTCCTACTCCAGCTCGAGACCAATCGGTGTGAATCACAAACGGGCGACGCTAATCATGATTGCGCAGCACCGGCGCCGAAACTAGCATAGCCTTGATGGCGTCGAAGGATTACTGCTCGGCTGCGCCCCATTTCCACGGCGCATCCTTCTTGGTCAAAGTTGTCAAGGGTGCCTTCACAAGCGAGAAGCTCTCCAAGAAACGGCAGCAGTAGGTGGCCATCCCGAGGAAATGGCGCACATCACTGACATTCTTCGGCGCCGGAAGAGAGTTGATGGCCTCCGCCTTGTCAGCCATAGGCTCCACGCCTGCTCCGCTGACAATATGACCAAGAAAGTTCACTCGTGACAGTCCGAGAGCTGTCTTGGGTGGAGAGACCTGCACTCCCGGGGCCTTGAGTCGATCAAACACAATGCGCACACGACGCATGTGCTCCTGCTCATCGTCATGACTGAAGATCAGCACATCGTCTGCGAAGGCGACTGCAAAGTCCAAACCAGCGAGCGCTTGATCCACAATGCGCTGCCATGCTGCCACACAATTCTTGTGTCCGAAGGGCATGCGTTTGAAGGTTAGCAGCCGATTGCCTGCATGGAACGCGAGGCGTTGCTGCGCTGACAATCCATCGGGTCGGGACAGCTTGTCCGCCACTTGGCGCTGATGAAACGCCTTTGTGCAATCAGTCGCGGTGAATCGTGAAGCTCCCTCCATGCGCGTCATGAGCTCGTCCGCTGTCGGACACGGGTATTGATCGCGGATGGTACGCTCGGTGAGCCCACGATAGTCCACTGCATAGCGAAGATCGGTCCAAGCGCCATGCTCGTCCTTCTTTGGCGCCACGATGACTGGTGCAGCCTAAGGGCTCTCAATCTCGCCCACGATGCGTGCCTTCTCCAACTTCTTCACCCAATTGTTAGCCCACTCTTGCTCTCGATGGGCAAGGTGATATTGGCGCTTGAAGACTGGGTTGTAGTCGACCAGCTGGAAGTCATAGGGCTCGGCGTCAACGGCACGCAAGTCGTCCAGACCCCACGCGTACCACTCCGAATCCGAGTCCGTCAGTGTTGCGAAGCCCTCCTTGTCCTTCTTGTCTTCCGATATCGCCCAGTGATGATGCTGCTTGGAGTCCTTGGGGTTGATGAGCTTGCTCGTTACCTTCACCGTTGGTGATTCCTTACCGAGATGCTTCTCGTTGGCGTATGCGGCATAGTACTTCACGAGAGCTGCCTGGCTGCGTCAACTCCATCCGTCCGCTGCAGCTTTGTCGTCAACACCGCCCACATGTGATGTGGCCCATGCAGGACGCTCTTGCGCTCCACCGAAGACATTTACCATCAGCCCAGCGCCAGCACGCACGCGAACCGACGCCAGCGGCGACGAAGCACACGGGGCCCGAAAGGGCTAGCCACATCAGAAGTGTCAACGCCGCACTGACAGTCTTGCGTCCGGTAGCAGCTCTACCACGACGGGGTCTTGGTTTGGCAGCCTTGTGATCGCCGGCAACGACTCGAGTTGTGTGGTCAGCTGCCACCACTCGGCGCCGAGCCTTGGCGACCGCCCGCTCCGTCGCTCGAGTCGCTTGGCGCGCCGCTCCTCCAGCCAACGGCGCCCCGCCTTGGTCACTCGCGCTGTTGTGCGTGGGTTGTCAGGAGGTTTCGCCCTAGTGCCTTGCTTGAGTGTAGCCATGTTGATGACATGCTCCATCTCCGCCTCCATGGCGGCAGTAGTTGAGCGGCGGAGCTCGTGCTGTGCGGCGCGCAGCTCTTACGTGTTGACCGAATGATAATCAACTGCTGCGGCGGCAGGGGCGTCCTCCTCAATCGTCGCTGCCGCACAAACAGCTTGCAACATATGTTGATGTCTGCGCTCCTGCGCGTAGGGGACAGCACACCGGTTCATGACCGACACCGATGTCGGCGCACAAACATTCCCGATGGCAATCACCATCTCCTCCTCAGTCAAGCCTAGCTCATGCCGGGTGTAGAAGCCAGCATAGTCTCTGTCGAGAAGACACGCGTCACGCATGACGGCTGATGACGGACGGTATTGCGGCGGGTCGATGCCGACAACCTCCATCATTCCTGAGCCGGGCGCCCCCTCAGGTCGGAGGCGTTGCGTGCGCGTGTTGGGCGTGCTGACTGACTTGGGCGCGTAAATCATGCGCCGACCGGGAACGTTGAGTCCCCCCAGCATTGTGCATGGGGGTGTGGGCGTTGCCACTTGAGCGCGAAGCAGCCCACCGTTGCAACGCTCCACAATCTGCGCGTAGGTCCCGCGCGGCGGCCGCTCAACTCTTGTTGCACAGCCTGGTAGTAGTGATGTGTGAAGGTGTTGGTCCGCCACAAGGCATAGCGAAGAGAGGCGTCTCCATATTTGTCGGCATGATGCGCGTTGGGCTCGCCAAAGACACGGGCCATGAAGTCGATGAACTCCTGCACCTCAGGGCTGCGTCGGCTCGACGCGGCCGGTATCACGTTCTCGATCACGTATTCATACTGTGCCGGAGCAGCCCATTACTCCTTGACGCCTCGTGCCTTGGCCAACATGCAGTTGAGATCGCTCATCGCCTCTGCCAACGGGCTATCACTCCAGTAGGCGCACCACGTAGTCCTTCATGCTGAGTGCCCATCGATGACACGTCATGACAGGGAGGCTCAGCGCGTAGCTCGTCCAGCTCCGGCAGGTGCCTCGGGATGGCTGTTGTTGTGATGTGCTCCACGTCATGCTCCAACTCGTCGCTAAGAGAAAAACACTTCTCGAACGCATTGCGAGGAAGTTGCACGGGCCACCGCTGATGCATCCGCTCGAGCTGTTGCAGCATGCGCTGCCAATGAGCCGCGCTCCGGCTCCACGATCCACGATCTGTATCAGCTCATAGTGGTACCCGTCGACGAGGTTGGTGAACAACACCGACAGCATGCCAGCGAACAAGAAGAGCCCTTGCTTGGCACGTCCCTCCTTGCCTGCGGTCCGGTCGAGGTCGATGATGTAGGTCAGCTCCGGCGTCGAATGCGGCACGGCGCGCACGATTGCCAAATGTAAGTACTCGTGGCAGTACTTAGTGAAGCATGGCTCTTACTCGTAGCGTTTGACGAATTGAGTTGGTTGCTGAATGTAATCTCTCACAACATGCTGGTGGCATTGGATATTTATCCTATAGCGGTCCGACTGGGCACCGCGGACAGGCAGCTAGTAGCGCTATCCTGATGATTTACGAGTTGTAGCGCGTACTGTATTTATGTAACAAGGAATATTACTGGCGCCTGGTTGTGGCCGTACCAGTAAATAATACGCGTGCTGAAATATCAGCAGTACAACAGTATGATTACTTGGCCATAAAACGTCGCAGGTGGTATTAGGGTAGTCGCTAGGCGCAACCCTAACACAAACGCTGCAGTGTGTGGCCACTCAAGTGCAGCCGTCCGGCAGCTTGACGCTGCCTCCGGAGCTCCCTCCAGTCCGGTATCTCGTCCTCATGTCTCAATGGCATTACAGTGCCGTCCTCCAGCTCCTCATCGTCTGATGGGCGGTCCGGCTCTTGCAGATTGTCGGCGCTGGGGTCCTCCGCGCGCATGGCGTAACATGCGCCCGCGGCCAGTGGTTCGCTATCAAGCGCTGCCTCGACCTCCGGCTCCGTCTGTGTGATGATGGTGAGCTCCTCATTGACATCGTCATCATCGATGGAGTCCTCCATCAGGCCCGGCAGCTCCTCATCGCCACCATGGTCGGCGTCCATGGGACTGGCGCGCAGGGTGAAGCATGACGCAATGGCGTTGGCAACATGGTCGGCCACGTCCTCCTCCCAACATGGCACAAAGTCCTCCTCGTCATCAGAGTCGGCTACAAGCTCTGGTAGCTCAGCTTCGCTCGCCTCATCGTCTTGCTGCTGTGGCTGCACTGCAGCGTCGGCGCGCACGTTGTCCGGCTGCAGCTCGGTCCGGCTGTTGAAGGAGAATGAAGAGGTCGGGTTGGCTGCGGAATCGGGCTCCCCCCCCCCCCCCCCCCCCCCCAAACTCCTGGCGGCAGTCCGGGAGATGGGCGCCGTCCGATGCCAACACGGTAAGCGCCGCGTGCGGCAGCCTGCGCGGGACTTGGAGCTTCGGCATGTTGTAATGCTTAGCATCACAGCGACGTGGTGGCTGAGATCCTGAGGATCTGGGCGGTATGAGGCAAAATGCCCCCCCCCCCCCCCCCCACATCGATGACCCATGCCTAGGTGTGCCATGACGGATGTGCACAAGACGACATCTGGAAGATGATCGCCTTCAAGAATGGCGAAAGATGGCCACTCAAACTTGCGCTCCCAATCAGTGTCCAGGTTGATCACGTAGGAAATGCGCCCCACAAGGCGCTGCATCTCCCTCTTGCCGCCGATACCTTGCATGCACATGGATTGCAATGTGGCGTCCATCTCGCCCGGCTTCATGCGATCCACGACGCGCCGGTGCACACCGCTGTACTCGCAGCCGGTGTCTAACAAGGCCATCAAGATGCGCACGCCGCCAATGACGATGACGGTCAACTTGCAGTCCACGTAGAAAGCACTGTGGCGGTCATACTCCGGGTAGTCAGGGTATGCGCTGCGCTGCACCTCTCGTATCTGCTGAAGTTCCGAAGATGTCGCTGACAGCCGGCGCCGAGACTCCAGAGGCTTGACGCCATGTTGCACCACGTCCACTGGATGAATACTGGCTTGAGGCTCCACTGATGGCAAGGACGGCGGCGGGACACTGACGCGTGGGAGAGACAGACCATAGACGCTCTGCACGGCTGCGGCAAAGACGCGTGTCAAGTCTAGGTGTGTGTAGTCAACCCAGGTGAGCCGCGATGTCGCCTCGAAGCGATGGACGGCATGCTGAAGCACCGTCTTTCATGCCACGGCCATGTGGTCACGAGAGTCAAGCCCTCCACGCAGTGCAGTGTCGCGTGCGTCCAACCACATTGCAACATGCTCAGGTGTCATGTCCAATACTACAGCAACAGGTAGACCATGCAACTTGGCGTGCTGTAGCGCCGTGCGTAGGTGCTGCAGGAGCTGCTGATTGCGGATGTCCAACATGTCCGAGGTGATCGATCCTCCTCCACGGCGACCCTCGTAGGACGCACGAGCCTCCTGCTCGACTGCCGGCTCAAAGCCTTGGGGCCGCCGCTTGGTGAGTTGCTCGCGTTGGGCGTCCCATCCGGGTTGGCGCATGCGAAGTTCAGGGTTCCGCGCTGATTTCGGGGGGCAGCACTGCCGGGCATCCACGCGGTCTTGGTACATTTGACTCCGGCGTCCGGTCAGCCCCCACAGGTTGCGCACGACCCGGAGCTCCAAAGAAGACTTCACGCAACTCACGCATGGGCAGCTCCACGCACGACGCTCCATGTAGCAAAGTGCCGTGATCGTCGGTGTTAACGCAATCCAGAAAGGGGTCCGGCACCTCGACGGCCAAGCGCATGGCACCCGCAGCACCATGGGCAGCTTGAGACTTCTCGAGGATGCGAGCGAACATGGCCTCTAGGTCAGCCATTGTTGATGACGTCGCTGCTCCGTCGGCACGGGCGTCGTGTTGCCCGGTGAGCATGTGTCCGACTTTCCTCGCCAAGTCCATCTCGAGCTTGGAGATTCCGCTCTCCACGTCCATAGTCCATCTGCGTTGCTGTCCATAGTTAAGGCGACGCTCTCGCTCCCGCTGGTTGCGCTTCGGTCGTGCGATGAGCGTAGGGTCAGTGATTGGCTTGTCGCACTCAGTAAAGTTGTGAGCGCTGTCGCACCCAGCGTTCTAGCACGGTCCTCGTCCGCCTCCGGGTGCGCCTCCATCGCCGCGTCCACCGCCATGACCACCACGGACACCTCGGCCTGCGCCTCGGCCGCCTCCACGGCCGCCACGGCCTCCAGCGGCGTCGTTGACGTACATGGTCGAGCCGAACTTGTTGGAACACTCTCGGTAGTTGGCGCCGTGAAAGATGTGATGTCCACGCGCCTTCGTGCAAGCCTCGCACAACGGGCGGATCTGAAGGGTGCCCTTCACGACGACAAGTTGCGCTCGCACACGACATCCGTTGACCATGGTCCATGTGAGGACCGGTTCTTGAGTGCTGGTGCCGTGCTGCCGTAGTCCCCCACCAGCTGCCGGCACCGATGCTCCAGACAGTTCTGCGAAGTGTTGGGCAGCCGTCAAGGCCTCCGCCATTCGAACCTCATCCTTCCTCACGATGTCCTCATAGAGCTCCACCTCCGCAGCTATCTCGTCCAAGCGGTCCTCATGAGGCTCACGTAGAACAGCGACGTCCTTTTGCGGATGGAAGTCAGCATCGAGGGACTGCTTGAGCCCCGGAATAGAGCGCCACACAGAGGTCATGACGTCGCCAGGTGAGGTCTGGTAGATGTGCATTGAGCTCGCCAAGAGTCATCGCCAAGCTGGCATGGGTCTCACGGAAGCCCTCACGGGTGTAGGCGTCGTACCTAGTGCGCATCTTCGGCGCCTCGTTGAACTTGGTATCAAAGAGCTCCACGTAGCGTCGATAACGAAACTTGTGAAAGGCGTCCGCATCCTCGCGCGATGACACTCTAATGCGTCCGGGTGCACGGTCGAAGCGGAGAGTTTGTTGTTGATAGCGTTGAGTGTCCTTCTGCCATTGATCGATGACGGGCATGGTGACGGCGTTGATCTCGACGTACTCTTGAAGAAGTTGAAGGGAGTCCGCCGGGCTGAGCACGCATTCCGGTCCGGTGCTCTCGCCCTCCGATGAACCAGCTCCGTCAGCCCTCAGGGTTGGTCTAGGTGGCGCTTTGGCAAGCGCGTATGGCACCAACACGTTGGCGTTGTATGAGTTGAACCACTCCGTCCATATCGAGGTAGCGCCGTCGAAGCGCTCATGGCGTGGTGTTGTCTCCTTGCGTAGACCACCGGCGATTGTCCGCGCGTCTTCTCGCTCCTTGTAGATGCGCCCCTCCGCTGCACTCTGGTCACCCATGATCTGATTGGGCGCGTAGTGCTGATTGCCATGTGGTCGTCATCTTGATGCTGTTCCATATCCTACGGCGCTGGGATCTCCACCGCGCTGCGCCATGGCGTCACGGAGCGCTTGACGCAAGACACACTCCGGCTCCGATAAAGGTGCTGCCACAGGTGCTCCGGTACTCCTCGTGAAGCGTCGGCTGAGTTGGCGCGGGCTCTCTCCCTCTAACATGCGCCTTGCTCAGTGATTGCTTCCTCCCAATTGGCGCGCCGAAGTCTGGACTGAACATGTTGATGAAGCGGTTGCCGACGAACGCGCTCCAAGCTGAGGTAACCACCGCTACACGCGGCTCCTCTCAGTTCGCTGCACGCGTTGTAAGTGTAGGCATTGCCTCCTACGCGCCTTGCACAATGCCTTGCCAACAAAAGCGCAGAAGATCGGCGCCGATGAACGTTGCACTGTGATGACTTGCTCCCTCCACTTGTGAAGACCTGGCTGACTGCATGAGGTGAGGGCGTCCCCTGAACAACATCGAGGTCAACATCTAAGTGGGGGTATCGGGATGTGGGCGTTCAAGACCACTTATCCACGGGCTGAATGCCATGGCGCTACAACTGCTCGCGGAACGCGACTTGATATTCAGTGCAATTGTCTGTGACAACCTCTACGGGTGCTCCATAACGGGCCAACACGCGCTCGTGGAACGCCTTGGCAGTCGAAGACGCCTCGAGGTTCTTAGGCAGGTGGTCCTATGTACGTGTCCTGGCCCCTAAGTCTTTGTCTAAGAGTATGTTAGGCGGTCGTTTGGAAAGCCAAAGAGTGGTAAGTTGTTCCTAAGTGGTCTTAGTCCTGAACGCCCACATCCCAATACCCCCAGTTAGACGTTGACCTCGAGGCGTCTACGACTGCCAAGGCGTTCCATGAGCGCGTGTTGGCCCGTTATGGAGCACCGGTAGTGGTCGTCACAGACAATTGCATTTATTGAGTATCAAGGCGCGTTCCGCGACCAGTTGGAGCGCCATGGCATTCAACCCGTGGACATTCCGCCGGGGCATCCCCAAGCCAATGGCATGACCGAGCGCATCGTTCAAGTCTTGAAGGTGGCACTTCGGAAAGTTGTGCCAACCCTCGGCACTGCCTCTTGGCACTCGTGGATGCCAGTCATCGAGTTTGGCTATCGCGTCAGCAAGCAAGCAACGACCGGCTACAGCCCGTACTTTCTTTTGTTTGGCCGTGATCATGTGGCGCCGGACCAGGTTCGCGCGCTGCTGGAGGAGCCGGTCGACATGGACAACGACATTGCAGTCATCAACCTCATCACACAGTGAGCCGATATGCTGAGGGCTGCCATGCCTAAGGCATTCGAGAGGGCGCTGCAAGCTCAACAACGCGATGTGGTGCGCTACCACAAGGTCCGGCGTGGCGATGTGCAACCTCGGCGCCACCGCTTCGAGACCGGCAGCTACGTCTATGTGGCGCAGCCCCCGCTCAACACCATGGACGTCCGTACCGCCTGCACCATCCTGCGTGTTGTGGAGATCTTGGAGTCCGGATGGTTGCGTTTATTGTCCGGATCCGATGGCAACGAGATTCAGGTGCACATGGACAACTGCGCGCCGTGCCACTTGTCCAACCTTGTGCCGGCACGGTACGGCCGCGCGGCATGCCAGCATGCAAAGGTTGTGGCAGCGACAACATTGCAGCCCCACGACTCATTTGCGCCAAGTGCCAAGCCATGTGGCATGTGGCGTGCGCCAAGGCAGACTTACATCCTGACGAGGAGTGGCTATGCCCGGACTTCGCGCCGCCGCTACGCCGCTGACGCCGCAGCATGATATGATGCCTCCAGACAAGCCATCTTCAAATCATCAGCCAACATCATCTTTTCTTCATGTCGTCGGCCGCGCACTTCCGTCTTGGACTCAACACCCGTGGCGTTGAGTGGGGGGAGTATGCATCACTGCGGCGCCGACAGTTTACCATCACCATCCCATTTCTCATTTTCCTACGACAAAACCAATAATAACATGTTATGATACGAATTCAAATCGTTTTGCCCCGGCCGTACATATATTGCAAATTCTCACGTCAATACTAGCTAATCTACTGATAGGGGCTATTCAATACTATCCTCCACACATCTGGGCCATATTCGGCTAAGCCACGTAGGACACCCTAATGGGCGGCAGGGAACAATATCTCTACGGATTCCGACCATTCAGAGGTAGTCAGTCCTGATACATCGCCTTCTGCAGCCCAGGTATTGTAAACATATTCAGAGGTACTGTAGTAAGTCCTTTAGCCGGGCCCCAGACTTAGAACTCGTATTTTTAAGGGACTGCAGGTAAGGGGTAGTGGGATACTCAGGCCATTTCCGGGAGGTATTCAGGCTGATCTGAATTCAGCTGAAGTTGGTAGTACTTCAGGCTGAAGTACCCTGAACTGCAGGCCCTTCAGGGCAGCCCTGGTAGATAATGATTACATGTGCTGGTGGGTAATGGTAGTGAAGATTACTTGAGTACTGGTGTGGGTTACAAGGCCAGCAGTAACAAATCGACCCCTAAGGGCGTATCTTTATTCCAAAAAGATCAACAAACGCCGCTACTTTAAGGCCGCATCCCAGTAGTACCCCGCGCATCCCGGTAAGGATTATATGCATTGTGGGAGTATCTCATACTGGTGTGAACTACACCAGGGGCAGTAACAAATCCGCCTACTGCTAAAATCAGGTACGAGTATTGGTGCCCGTAGTACTAAAAGATCAACACAGCAGCAAGCCGCCTAAATAAACGCGGCCTGCATCTCGTACTGGTGTGAATATTACAAAAGGCCAGTAACAAATCCATCGATAAAAGCAGCGGTATCCACCGCGCAATTGCTGTGGTGGACGTTTTCTATTGCCTTTTCGGTTGGTTTCCTGATCGCCTTTCGCAGGTAGCTCACGTAGCGACTAACTGTTAAAAGCAGCAGTAATAAAAGATCAACGCAGCAAGCCGCCTGCGAGCGGCCCGCATCCCATACGCTACCATCTGTGTGGCTAGTATCAGTACCAGGTACTGGTACGCGGGTATTTCATAAATGAACTTGATCGGCGCCAGTCGCTACTCGTACAGGAATAATACCTGCCTGCCACATACAGATAACAAACATCGTAAAAAATTATCAGTGTAAAAATCATGTCTCGAGCCAGGCTCGAGCTATTTTCTACCTGGCACGACAGACGATGAAGCAATCCTTAGTCGCTATATGCCCGTACCTGTATATGGAGATATGCGAACCTATTCACCGCGCTACCGGTGGTACGGTGTTCGTAGTCGCTAACTATGAACGAACAGCATGAGTGCCAGCTAGCGAAAGACCAGCATACTAATCATGAATCCTTATCAATACTGGAATCATCAGCACCTCTGCAGGAATACAGACAGAATCCGTATACTCTCCAACCAGGCCCAGTGTCGCTCCCATCGCCTGCTGTAACGTCAGTGACCCACTGCGCGTGGCTTCTCAGACCTCCGACTGTTTTACAGCAAAACCAAGTGACTCCCGAATTAGTAGGCCTCAGCGTTGCCGACCTGGTTGCTGGTCGCTCCTCTGACGACAATGGCTACGGCGTACGACGAATGCGCGACCACAAATCATGATGCTATCAATGAAACTTTGAGCAGGCTTCCGAACGGGAAACGGCATAGGGAGGCATCTTTCGCGGGAGAGCGGCCGTGCAAACAAGCTTGCACCACTTACCAGTTCCCGGAGGACAGCTTCTGTACTCGACACTCCCCTGTTGCGGTAAACTGTTCCCCCGAGACAATACCCCTGGGGCGTTATCTATCTCTAGAACGTGAGCCAGCAGCGGCGCGGCTTGCCGACCACTATCCCGGAATTACCCACGGGAGGTGCACACCTGTCAGCGCTGGGCAGACGACTCGGTGTTTCGGTGCTCTCGACAGCGGCACAAGTTACAACAGCACCTGTATCGCCCACTTCGATGAGCTGTACGCTCCCTCGCAGTGGTGCGACACGGTTACAAACACGTCAACAAATTTCTACTGCCCTGGCCAGCGCGTTCCGGACAGGAGTTTTTCGGAACAGCCAGCCTACCAGCCCGCAACTTCCCGTCGAAGCACGTGGCACGAAACAGGTGGTGGAGTAAGCGACCAGTCCCCACACGCCGCTGCTGTAGCCCAGGCTGTCGAACTTTGGCAAAGGCTTTTGTGTCTCCACGCAGCCGAAATAACTTCTCTGACCCTTCACATATGGCGACGCATCGAGAGTCGAGCCTTGTCTCAAAGCGTATTTCCCATGGAGGCGCTTGCCGCCGGCTGCTTCTGGGTGGCACTGAAGCTTTTCTTGTATCGACCCATGCTACCAAGAGCTAGCAAGCTGAGGCGAGTCCTCCAGCTGCCTGCGGTCAATTTCCAGAAAGCAGAGCTTGCTATCATGAACTGGGTGGACTGGTCGCCACTTCGAAACGACTGACCAGCTGACATAGACCCGTGCCCTAAATCCCCGAGCGAGGATCCTGCCAGCACAGCCTTGCTGTGGGGGTATCCTTATTGTCTCGTCGTTTTTTTGGCTTCCTGCCGAGGGTCCAGTCTGCACGTTTCTATGACCACTTCTATTACGTATCCTTCTCGCCTGTCCGGGCCCATAGAATAAGTAAACGTTCAAAACAATAAGGAAACGCTATACCGACCTCTTTACTTGTAATTTTGCCGCCGCTTTCGACCCAATCTCGTTCACAACACGTCGATGCACGGAGCACACATCGCATGATGGTCTGCAAGGCGTGCGATCATACACCCATTAAAAGAATCGCATTCATCTATCCGGCCAATATCATACATGCATGTGATGCTATGACAACGAACAATTTTACACACGCATGTGCGCTTTCGGCAAGCATCAAGTGCGCATATTTTGTATTGCAATACAGCAATGAGGTTCCAGGCAAACTCCCAGTGGCCGAACTGGCCGTGCACCTCTGGCAGCTTTACTTGCAGCCGGCGGTAAGTTCAAGGAGTCTACCCTGCCAGCCTGTAGCCTGTCGCCTTGTCTGTTTCCTCCTGCACTTTATTCCATGGCCTCTGCGTCCACCACAGTGCTTACATTACTGCAATGGTCTGTTGCATCGCTCTTCAGTTTCCGGCACAGCGATTCCAAGGCAGCTTTCTGAACGCCACAGCAGGAAGGGCCGTCAACAGCGCTTCATTGAACATTGAAGGACATTAAAACCACTGCGAAACATCATCACAACGTGCCACAGATGAATGCGCACCTGCCGCTTCAATTGCTCGGCTTCGTTGGCTTTCTCTAGAAGCGCAGAGGCCACCTCATCATATTTTGTTTTCACACTGGCACGCTCCTTCTCAGACGCTCGCAGTTTTTTGTCAAGACTCTTCACCAGCTTGGTTTGCGAATCTGCATCTGCCTTGAGTTTACTGAACACCTGTCATACGGTGCAGGCAGCAATCTGAGTCACGGACACACATTTAGGAAACATATGGAACACGCATGCACATGTCATATTGGCATATATTCCAATGCGACACAGTCGGCACATGTTTATTCAGGGTGCCGTACCTCATTGCTCTTTGTCAGTGTCCCCTGAAACTCCTCAAACTTGGATCCATAGCTATCTAGCTGTGACTTCAGCTCGTTTTCTGTGGCCTTCATCAATTGAATCTGCTGCAAAAACTCTGAGGCCTTCTCCTCCAGCGCTTTGCTTACCTGAGAATCACCATAGGGGACATTGGCATCAAACAGCCGCATAGCGCAGCAGCAATGACAGATCACGTATCAGCCCTGGGCTCAACCTGTTGCTCCTGCTTGAGCTTTGCTTCCGCAAGTTGGTTTTCCAGATCTTTGGCATGCAGCTGCTGCTCAGCATGCTTCTGAGTCAAGTCAAACTGGCCCAGCAATCCTTTCAGCTTCTGCCTGCAGGGAGAGGCAGGGGATGCAACAGGGGAGGAGTGTCATAACCTTTGCGGCAATTTACAAGACTACAGAAAGCGAGCGCCCTACTGATTGCGCGCATCCCATACCTGAGGTCGTCATTCTCCTCGGCAAGCTTCTCCCGCTCCACGGTGTGCTCATCCAGCCTGGCTGAGATGCCCTATTCATATGGAAAACCGGTATGCTTGTCAGTGAGCTAGACACAGAAGAACATAGCAGCACCTTCACACAGCCACGGCAATTCGCACCTTCACACTCTCATCAAACTTGGCAGCCATTGCTTGGCGGCGTGCCTCCTCCAGCCGCGCCACCTCTTTGCTTTGATCAGCCACTTGCTTGTTCTGCTTCTGAAGCTCTCTGCACAGTTCCTGAAGCTTCCCTTGCACAACCTCGCCCTTCTGTACCTCTTGCCTGGCTGCAGGTGGTAGATGGCCACGGTGTTGGCGAACGCAGGCACCGATACGCCAGCCGGTACAGCATCCTGGGTGCCCACAGACAAAATACTGGCGAGACCTGGGGTGCGTACCATGGCTGACCTCACTCTTGAGACTCTCGATTCGCTTTCCAGCTTTTGCTTCCTCCACTTGATGCCGGAAGTTCTCCTTGATCTATGCCAAAGTTTGATACATGTTACACCTATGCAGGCATCCAGCGCGCGACCGTTGGGCCGCCGCACTCACTTTCGGTGGCTGTTTGAAGCTGAAAATGCTCTGCATGCACGGATGTTGAAATCCAGCATGCGCCTACCTCCTGGACACATTTCTCCATGAGGCGCTGGAGCTTCTCCTCAGTGGTCAACGCACCGTCCGCCACTAGCTTCCTTATCTCCCTGAACTTCTTTTTCTGCGTCTTTTCTGCCTCCTTCCGCTCAGCGCCGACTGCGCTTTCATCACACTGACTCTCGATTTGCGAGATCTTGACGAGCAGGTCCCGCATGTCCACCACCTCCTGCAAGCCAGTTAGCAAGTGGGCGAGGGGGCGGAATCCAAGACAGGCACGCCAGGTTTTCACCCCCAGGGCACGCCAAGTGCGCTGAGCTGTGCTGCTGAACGCCATACATATACTGATTGCCCTGCCTTCCGACGGGCGCAGCAAGCTCCAGCAGAGTGTCCACACACACAAATAGTGAGGGATGCCTTGCCTGGTCTGACGCTGTCATCGCGGCAGAGTAAGGGCGGGAGGAGGGCGACTCCAGCGGTCAACCTCACTGCAGGTCTGGTCGCTACGCCCAAACCAGGCACGGACCAGCAGTATCAAAGGTGGCAAAATTCGATCTTTGATGGGGATGCGTCCGTGCGCGGAAGGGGTCCTGATCGTTCAGCTTGAGCCGGCTGGTCGTTTGCTGTGGCAGTGCGCCTCGTTTAGAGTGATATTAGCGACTACTTCGTCGTGGGCTCGTGGCCACTACCGGATGCGGGCGGCGCCTATGTGGAGGCCGCGCCCGGTCGTCGTCGCGAAAAAATACGCCCGTACCAGTACCAGTACCGGATATCGGTCGCGGCATATGTACATAATCGCAAGCGCTAGTAGATCTCGGCATCTAGCCGCGGCGCCAGTGGTTCATATTTTCCAAGTACAGCAATACCGATATAATATAAAGACTGCTAGTGCCTCGTCCCAGAGTGTTGCGTGTACACAACACATGTTCCCCTACCTCTTGGGTTGAGCGGAGGAAAAGGAGAGCCGCTACCGAAATCAAGTGGAATATGAGAGAATAAATACCGGTTGCAATACGGCTTTATGACGGATTTTTAGGCGTCCTCCGTCCTCCGTCCGCCCGTCCGTCCGTCCGTCCTCCGTCATAAGCGCTTCGCGTATGAACCGTCATACGTTCGGTTTTCGCTCGTTCGATTTCACGGTACTGGTACGTGTACGGAATGGTTCTGAATGGATGCGCGTGTATTCTAGCCCAGGCACGTCATATATCCGTCTGATACGCCAAAATAACGAAGTACCGCAGCGGGTTTTCACTGCTGAATCTTGCCCTTGAAAACTTGTCTGAAACTTGCCCTCTTTTATTGTTGCAGCGACTACTGTAATGGGTGAATTACATGAGCTAGCAGCAGAAGGCGATACTGTAATCCTTATACGGTGGTCTGAGTATCTGCTGTAAAATGATGCTGTAAAAAGGGGTCGCCGCGGTGCGGGACTGCGGGGGCAGTCCGCCGACCCGGGGCCCGGCGTCCGTCGACGGACGGGCGACGGTCGAACGACGGCGTCCGACGTTCGGCGTCCGGTGCCGGTACAGGCGGCGGGCATGGCGATTCGCGCCGTGCCCGCCCCGTAGACCTGACGACCGGCCCGACCTGCGCGGCCTCGTGCGGGATGCGGGCCGCCTGTAGGCGGCTTGTACTGTATTGGTGATCTTGTAGTGCTGCTTTTTTTTGGGGGGGGGGGGGGGGGGGGGGTAATACTGCTTTTAGCGGTGGGTTGGGTACTGGCCTTTTTGTAATGCACACCAGTAGTCAGCGGCAAGCGTTTACGCGGCTTGTCGATTTAATCTGTTTTACAAAATAATACGTCTCTTAAAAAACAAATTACTGACAGATCTAACGCTAAAAGCAGTATTACCCGGAAAAACACAGTATTACAATATCAACACTACAAGGCGGCTAAAAGCGGCCCGCATCCCGCACCAGGCTCAGCCCAATAGGGGCACCTCCACAAATCCCCGGCGCGGAGCGCCGCTTAGTTGTATATATACTACAGAAAGTAGGGGCCCAATACTATATAGGCAGAAATGGCATGATTACTTCCAGGGCGTCAGGGGGGGTCCACAAGCCCCCAACTAAGTTGGTCCGGGACCGGTCGGGTCGGCAATTCGGTCATTGCAATGCGGCCACCATTCCCAACCCATCGATTTACTAGGAGACAACCTATCTAGCTCAAAAGCCGTGTGGCCGCGCGCCCGTCATGGGCCATATCAAGCCCCCGCCCCCGGCAAACTACGCCCACAAAGGGCCATGCAATTTGGTGAAATCGTGGAGTCTGTCGCAAACAACACATTCCGCATCAGGTGGGACGACGACATCCACCGAGCCGTTCCCGTTGCCTCGTAGTAGCATCATAAACCTCCGTCGGCAAACGCCCCGGCAACGACAACGCCATCAAGTCCGCCCGCTGCACTCTATGCCGTGTTGAAGACAATAACGACAAGGTGGCTTGGACCTCGTTCATGTGCCCGGAGTGTGACGTACCTATGTGCATCCCGAGCAGTAGGCGCAAGGGCGTCGCGTGATGGAGCCGGCCGCGCCGCCACATGACCGCCCAAGAGCTCGCGGCGTACGGGGTCCACCGCCGCGCGTACCAGGTCGCAGCCGGTCAGCCCTCCCCGTTACCAAACCCGACACTACAAAACTTTCCTTCCTGCCCGGTCGGCTACCGGCTGTTGGTTGCTCCTTCGCAGTGCCCTGTCCGGAACCGGTGGTGTGATGATGGTTCAGCGAGCTAGTAAGAGCATCTTAGAGGTCGTGGCGACAATTAGGTGCGCGACGCGATTAGAATTAGTAGTCTGTAATGTAGAATACGTTAATGACGCTGACGCGACCCGTGTTGTATACTCGTGTTGTATATATGCCACACAACATATCCGGATGAAGCACTGGAAAACGGGAACGGTTGCGCGCACTTGTTGTAAACGTCAGAATTATACTAATTTTGATCACGAATATTTTCTGACGAGAAAGCAAGTCATTTGCGATCTAGTCCCTGAATCGATGTCACCGTGACAGGTAGGGTCGTGCTCATGAGCGCAACTTGCTTTTTGCATTATTTACAGTAAAATCCAGTTTTAGCCTTCATTCGATCTGGGATAAGACAGTCGAATCTCGACACGCGTGCCATTGCGCCATTTGACGCGGATTATTTGGCCGACTTTCTAGTCCGTAATTTATTTTTCCGCTTCATTTTTCCGCAGGAAAAACGAGTTTGTTAAGGATACTCTACTCGAGTGTTCTAGCAACTCTTCTCGCCTCGTACATGTACGGGTACTGGTAACACGGTGGCACGTGGACGGCGCCTCGTGTGGCGGATGGATTGCACTTGCTTCGGGCAGGTAAGGTCAGAATCGTTTGTACGTATTAACATGGTTTGTGCTCTTAATGTTTTCATGCCATGGCTGCGCATACACGCCTCTATGCATAGAGACATGTTGGTTCACAATAAGCTAAGGATGCAATTGTATGACTTCTGTTCTAATCTTGTTTATGGGGTTTCCTACTTTAGCTGAACCGCTTTTCATCCAGCTACCGTACTGCTCAGTGGTACGGGTTACTAGGCACATGTCGTTGCGCCCTTTTTCGGGTGCAACACGAGTAGACACAAAAAGCAGCCATAACAATAGACCAAAAGAAAAGTAAGATACCATCCCTCCCACTCCCCCCCTCCACCCGGGGGGAGGCGCCTCGGCCCCGCCCTACCCCACCGCCTTCGTGGTGGGCGCGGGAAGGAGCCGAGGCCCGGGTCCACACCTGCCCCCCGTGGGGGGCGATCGCGGCGACCCCGCGCATCTGAAGCCCCGCCCGCAATCGAGATGGGGGCCCGACCTGTATGCCGCTTGAAATTTGAATTTCGCATGTTCTGCATAACTACTGCTCTGACGGAGGTGTCCATCTTGGACCGGCCGGCGACCGACACCCATCCCGACCCCCGTCCCTGTCCCACTGACCCCCTCGCCGTCCCGGCGCCGTACCTACAGGCACGACCACCGGCACGGGCCCGGTATACAAATAGTCACCGTCATGCCGCTACGCGGTTGCGCAGTGCGCCCCCTCGCGGTGGCCTAGGGCCACCGCTCTGCCAGCAGGGAGTACGCCGCGAGGCCCTCCCTGCCCCCCGATATGACCGCGGCTGGCTGGTGGCATCGCCCCACTGCCCGCGGTTTCCCCTACCGCGGACTGGAGTGCCCTGCCGCGCCGCGCTGAGTACTTTACCCGCTTATCAACCCCGTGCCGCCACACGGCTAATCCGCTGCCGTACCGTCGGGCATCGCGGCACGCCTGTGAGCGCGTCGCGATCCCTCTGGACGGCTATTCTATTGCATCCCCCAGGAGCCGCCATCTTCTACCGCCTCTCGCTCCCTATCTGGATCTGCGCACCCCCCCCCCCCAGCACCGCCATGCCCGAAAAGGAGCACGACCGCAAGCGCGGCGACCGCGGTAGGCGAGGTGGCGGGGCGTCAGGCCGGCCCGCACACGCAGTGGTACACCGGACCGGCCGCCCTGTCCCCCCTGGTGCTGCACCGCGTCGAGGTGGTGCCCCTTCTGGTCCCAGGCACGGTGGGCGTGGGCGCCCTGCTGCGCGCTCCGCCGCGGCCCTCCCCCTGCACCCCCTAGCAGCTGGCCAACGTGAGCCCCCCCACCCAGCCCATGCGCTACTCGCTCCCGCTGGACTATGGGCCCAAGACAGCCCCCTCCGCTTCCCCAATCTGGGGAACATCGCGTCCCCTAGTGGGGCTGCTATCCACGCGGTGCACGTTACGTGCCGCGCTACGTCGGACGACGATGAATTTGTCTGCCTCCGCACGGGGCGCTCCCTCCGTTACCCCCGCCTAGTGGTGTGCCACATTAACTCCTTGATACACGAGGCCGCTTCTAACCTTGGGGAGAGTCCCCGGTATCTAGAACTAGCGGAGCCCGACGTTGTGTTCCCCCCCGCGGAGAGCAAGGACCATCAGGCTGACGACCGCCACCAATCCCTTACGGTCCGCTTTTGCCAACGCCACCGGGCGCACCGCCTGGTGGCCCAGGGCATCCTTGGCGAGAGTACCCCTATCTATTCCGGGCCCTTCCAGGATCACCAAGAGCCTGGGGCCTCTGATGGGCCTTGCCCACCCTCCCCGTCTAACCCCCCGGCGGCCTTCCGCCCGGCAGCTCTCCTGGACGGGACGACGCCCGCCCCCCTGGTATGGGCGGTGACGCACCCCGCGTGGGATGAGCCCACCGATGAGTCTGCCGCTGCAACAGTCTATGTCTCAGTCGACCGCCCGGATGGCCAGTCCCTGCTCGCGGGCCTCTCGCCGCACGGGACCCGCACCCTCTTAGCCATGCTTACCCTCCATGCTCATGTTGCGCTGGGGGGGCACCGGGACTCCGACGACCGCACCAACGGCTCGGTGTCTATGCTGCTAGAGTCCCTACACTTCACTCGGATCCACAAACGCCTGGATAAGTCATTCGCGGTGTGCGCGGTGCCTACGCTAGACATGGCAGCGGACCTCACGGAGTTTGGCTGCCTCTCCCTCACCGCCCCGGGCCTGGGCCCCATACTTGTCCGCTTCGACGACAATGCCCCCGCCCCGCCGGCCAACACGGCGGAGCAGAGGGCCCAGCAGGCGCTTCAGCGTAAGGCCCTCCTCGGCCCACACACCCTCCTCTTCCTGTCCCCGGGTATGGCCCTACCGCTCGAGATTCTGGAGGATCTAGTGGCTGTGTGCCTGGTGGTCATGGCTAGGGGTCATACCCTCGCTACTGTGGGCCGGCCGGATGCTACCCGCTCCCTCAGCGCCCCCCTCCGGGACGGACGCAATACTTCCCTCCTACAGCGGATCCGCGCCTCCCTGGTTGCCCGCTTCCCAAATCCAGAGGCCACCCCCTGGCATGCCGTGGGCCTAGACTTCCCGGTGGCAGTCAATGTGCGTCGTGGCCTCGTTACACGGGACCCCCCCCCCCCCCGAGCGGCATCCCAGGTCTATGTCGTACCTGTGGCGGACGGTGGCCGCCAAGGTGTCTCCCATGCCTTCTTCCCTAGCTCGATCCTTGGAGAGCGGGTGGCCACCTCCTGCTCGGTCACCTGCATGGACAGGGCGGATTTTCTCACTATCCTGGCGGCACAGGATGAAGGGAAGTCTGTTTTCAGTTCTGACTTCCTGGCTAGCTTTGGTGCTGCAGCGCTTCGTGCAGGCCCCGCCCGCTATGCCCACTGGGAACCCCTGGTTTCTGGGAGCGTCCCCAGCAAGCCGGTGATATTGAGGGTGACCCCGCACCCCAAAGCATTGGCCGCCCTCAGCAGAAGGCGGGCGCGTGGGGCGCCGCCTGTGTCCCTCCCCAGATACGCTAAGGCGCATCACCGCTCGAACTTCATTCAAGCGGTGGGCAACCTTGAGTGGGACCCCACCCCCACGACGCTACCCACCCCGAGTCCCGGCGGAGAGACACCATACGCCAGTGACCCTTGGGTGCCCCCCCCCGCACCGCTGCACACATACCCCGACCACCCTGCGGGCCTCGTTGCAGCCCTCCTTGCCCGCCTCCTGCCCCAGACTGGGCACCAGGCTCCTGGCGCTGCCGCCAACCCTGGTGCGGGCCCTAATGCTGGTACTGTCATTGGCGGGGGTGCACCCCCTATGACGACTCCGGAGACGACTACTGGGCCTGATGCCCCTGCGGCACGACCTGCATCCCCGCCCGCTCTCTCTGCCTCCTCTAAGCGGGATGCCAGGGAGATGGACGGCGGCGAGGAAGAAGAAAGTGCCCCCCGCCATCCCTCTGAGCGCCCCCCAGCCGTCGCTTCCGCTACCAATCCGCGTCAGGACCTGGATGATGACGAACTCGAGCTCGGTACCGCGGAGGACGAGATGGAGGAGGATGACTCCCACATCGACGCCGCTAAGGCCTTGGACGATGTTCCGTGGCGGCGCGCATAGCGCCCCCCGGGCCCGTGACCCAATGCCCACTCTCCACCCAACAATGCCCCGCCCAACCCCATTCGGCAGGTGCCCCGCAGTCCTCTCTGACTCGGGATGTAATACACCTGATGCCGCCCCTCTTGCCAGGGGGCAGAGTGCTCTAGGTTTCCCCCCGCTTCTTGCTACCGACACCCCCGAGGGGCCCCCGTCCCTCGGTTCTGTTCTCCCACCCCCTCCTCGCGGCGGTAGCGCTGTACCTACCCCGGCCGGTGAGGGGCACTGCCCACCGTGGGGTGCCCCCGGCTCCCCGGCGTCCGGAGCAGTCACGGACCACCTCGTAGTTGCGGATGCCCGGCCTATTACCCCACACATATGGTATGCGGACACGCCAGATACCCTGCCTACCTGGCTAGCCACGTGTGCACCTGACTCATGGGTTCGTCCCCCTGTGGGCCCGCCAGCCCGCATGGATGTCCTTAACCGGCACTACGCCGCCTGGGGCTCGTATTTGCCCGGCGAGGTGGCTGATGCCACCATCGAACACTGGTTACTGAACACCACACTACCTCGGGTGGAAGGCATGGTACACATCCCCGCTTATAATTATATTGCTGGCCGCGTGGAACCGAACGGGAGGCCGCGGCCTGGCCGCGATACGGCCTCGACCACCCCCTAGCTGCCCCGGGAGGGGTGGTCCTCACCCTCTACTCCTCTAACCACTTCATGACGGCCCACCTCTCGGCCTCTGGCCTACGGTGGTGGGATGGTCTGGGCCTCCCGGTCCCTGACATGGCACATCGCTTTCTCTCTGTGATCCGGGACGCGTACACCCACCATGACCGGTGGCCGGCGCCCCTAGCGGACAAGATTATACTATGCCCTAGCCCGCGGCAGATTGATGTTGACGCTCACGGCCGGCCCGCCCCATGGTCCTGTGCAGTACACACGGGCTTATGCAAACTATGCGTCCTTGCTTGGGGACCGGATACGCCCCTCCGCTACACCCAGGAGGACGTGTATGCCCTCCATAACATCATCCTACGGTCCGCCCTTAGTGGTGTTCCGGGCACCGCTGACGTAGATGCCATGCTCCTCCGTATTGCGGCCCGCCCCTCCCTGCCCGCTGCACATTATGCCTGCGCCTCCGGCGGCTCCGTGCCCCTTCGCCACCTGGCCGCCCCCCCTCCTGCCGACGTCGTCCACGTATCGGACTCCGACTCTACACCCGCTTCCAGCCCCTGCTGCTCTCCGGCTCAACCCGTCCCCCCTCGGCAGACGCCACCCCGACAGTGGGATCTGCCACGCCGCAATGGCCAGCCTAGTGCGGGCTCCCCACCGCTCTGTGCACGCGAGGAACCGATACCTCGTGATTCTTCTACTCAGACCCAGCCCTCGCCCCGGCTCCATGCACATGCCGGGCAATGCCCACCCGAGCCCGAGTGCCTGCGGACCCAGTCCCCGCAGGCCCCTGACCGGGTGTTAACCCGAAACCAGCGCCGCCGCCTAAGCCGCGCCAAGGCGGCTGAGACCAGGGCTCACAACAAGCGTGTTAAGGAGGGTCTTCGGCCGCTGAGCGACTACTACCCTGGCCTTCAGCCCTCTCGCGCCCCCGCCCCCCGCGCGGAGCCGACCCCTAAACGGACGTTCGTCCCGACCTCCTTACTCCACTACGGGGTCGCACCGATGCTGTCTCCTCCCCGGTCGGAGGACCCTCACCCTGGTTCCGACTATGACGACACGGACACCCCAAACTCTCCGTGCCCTGCATGCCTCTGCTAGGACACCGCCTTCTCCGACTGAGGACCCCCACTCCGCCCATGGCACCCCCATTGACGTCCTGACATTGAACGTGGGGAAGATGGGCCCTGGCTCCTCTACACCGATGGACCTACATGCCCTCCTTGACGTCCCCACCCCACCGGCTGTCCTACTCCTCACTGAAGCCCCCCCAGAGGGACGCACCGCTGCGCTCACTGCACTAGTGAAACACTACGGATACACCGTGTACTTCCGCCCTTCCCCTCCCCCGGCGGACGATGACTCATATTTGCCACGACGTGCGCAGCGGTCTGCCCGGAAGCGGGGACACGGTGGCACGATGCTGGCGGTTCACCGCTCCCTGGCGCCAGCCGCCTTTGTTCGCCCCTGCCCTCCGCCCCCGGCCGCTGTTCGAGCAAGGGGCTATGCAGTGTTACTCACGGTGCCGCACTCCACCTCGGTCCTCCTGGCCTCCGTCTACTACCCCTTTGAGTCCTCGGGCCGCAAGGCCCTCACACAATGGATTGCCCAGCTCGAACAAACACATCCCGATGCTGATATCATTGTTGGCGGGGACTGGCAAGGTACTGACCGCCCGGTGGATACCGACCCCCTGCGCCCACTGGCGGAGCTGGGGTCGGTTGGCCCTACTTACTTTCCGTCGACGACGCCCCATATGGGCCGGTGCATAGACTACTTTATCGGACGCCCGGCGCCGTTGTCATTAGATTGGCGGGGACAAGCTACTGCCCGAGCGCTGCCCACTGGCTTTGCTGACCACAGTGCAGCGCTCCTACGATGCCACCTCCCGAACTTCCACCCGCCATTGGCCGTAGATGCCCCCCGACCGACTCGGGCCGCGAAACCTAGCAAATTGGTGCAACCCATTCCGGCCCAGGCCCTCAAACAATGGCGAGCCAACGTTTCCCCCTCGATTCATGCCGCCACCGATGCCGTGACATCCGAATTGTGCTGGGTAGAGACCGCTTGGACCCCTGGTGGAACGACCCCAGAATATGCAGCTGCCTCGGTAGAATTGGCGGCGGATACCCTTACCCGCGCACTAATAGATGCTCATGCCCAGGCCATGGTGGATCTCCCGCATACCGACAGACGCCCTGCTCCCTGCGGCGACTGCGAATCCTACCTCCCCAGGGTTGGCAAAATCAGACACCGACACATAGTGGGCGCCCGCGTTGCTGCCCAGGCCTTACGCACCGTTGGCCTCATCCATCCCCTCCCACTACGTGCGCCGTGCTACGCCCCCATCGTCCTCGATTGGGACGCCGCCATGCGGGCGCACTGTGCAGCGCTGAGTATTGACCCCGACGACCCTGCTGCCTCTTTCCCTTCCCCTGCCGGTGAAGGGCAGAACCCGGAGACCGCCGTAGCTGCGGAGGGTCTGCTCGGAGTACTCCGGGTGCTAAAGTGTGCCGCTAAAAGCCTCGACCGCGACTTCTCCAAAATTCGGAGAGACCGCTTCAACTCCTACATTAACAAAATGGCTGTCTCGCAGCCCGCCCGTGCCCTCTCGATTCTACAGCGCAGGGCCGGCCATCATGTCGCCCTTGCTGCAGTCCGAGACCCTGTCACCGGCGTGGTACACACCACCCCCGATGCGGTTAAAGCTGAGGTCCACCGTGCACAGCAAACAGCCCTCGCTCCCAGCCCAGAGGTACACCCCTCAGCACCCTATCCATGGGAGTCCCCGGGGGCACCGGACCCCATCACGCTTCCTGGTCCGGCCTCCCCGGGCCGCTGCTGCGGGACGGGTACCAACTGTCTGTGTATACGGATGCGGTCTCGCGCATCCCCAATAACAAAGCCGCGGGCCCCGACGAAGTCCCAAGAACTATCCTGCGCTGCATGCCACAGCCCTTCCACGATGCACTGGAGCTCCTGTTCCGGGCGATGCTGCTCAGCCAGCACACTCCCAACCCATGGCTACATAGCCATACCTGCCTCCTATATAAAAAGGGCGACCCGCTCCTCGTGGACAATTACCGTCCCATTAGCCTGGCCAATGCTATATACAAATTGTGGACGACTATCCTTACTGACCTCACCTCTGATCTGGTCACTAGGAAGGGCATACTATCCCCCCTCCAGGTTGGCTTCCAGAAAGGCAAAAATGGCGGGCAAGCCGTGACCACTCTCTCCCTAGTGCTAGATGATGCCATGGCAGGCAAAGGCGACGCCTACCTGGCGTACCTCGACTTTAAGGGGGCATTCCCCTCTGTTAACCACACCCAATTGATACGAGTTCTTAGAGACCTGGGACTTCCCCAAGACCTGATCTCTATAGTCCATACCATATATTCCGGCTCCCGGACCTCGTTTATAACCCCCTGGGGCTTAACGGATACGGTGCGGGTGGAGAGTGGCACCCTACAGGGTGATCCACTCTCCCCCCTGCTCTACCTCCTCATGACGGAACCTCTCTCCCTGTGGTTGGAGAATGGACTCCGGGGATACATTCCCGTAGCCACAGTGAACGACCCCGACTCGGACATCCCCCACGTCATGTACGCGGATGATACCACCCTCATTGCCAGTGACCTACAAAGCCTGCAGATCCAACTCAATAAACTCAATGCCTTTTGCAACTGGTCCGGCATAAAGCCTAGCATATCTAAATGCGTCACTACCGCGTGGGTCACCGCCATAGCCCATCTGTCCATACGCGACCGTGAGGAGGCAGTCCGGAGCCGCCTGTCCCACCTCACGTTAGGCGGGCACGGCCTCCCTCCCATGGGACCCCACGGCTGCCTCAAAGGCGGATTTCTGGGGGTGCAGCTCCCTGCGGACCTGTCCCTAGATGCCGCAGTCGCCTGGGCCAAGACGGTGATGCAGGATGCCCTCTCCCTAGTACGGCACACCACGCTGCCAGACGGGGTGCGACATACTCTAGTTCAATATGCCACTAGGTCCAAGCTGCGCCATACCTGGGCCATCGCGCACCTTGCCCCCTCGGACATAGCGGCCATGGATGCAGCTATGGCTAGCCTGACCCGACGCATATTTAAACTCCCACGTAGCTTCCCTACCGCGGGTCTACATGCTCCCGCTGCGGAATTAGGCCTGGGCGTGCCCTCACTTATGTCGGACTACGTCGGCGCTCTGTCCACTTCCTACACCGATATCCTAAACAATACTGGCCCCATCGGCCGCCTCGCGACGGCCGTGCTCCGAGCCAGGGCCCCGTGCTACGCCCGGTGGCCGGCCAGTGCTGCCCACCTGAGTGAGGCTGGCCCCTTCTGCCGCGGTATCGCGATCCTACGCCAAGCGGGCGTTTATCTCGGAGGAGACGCGGACAGACTTTGGCAGGGCAACGATATTGCCCGGGAGCTTCTCTCCACCGCTACCACTGCCTTCCCTATGACATGTGTGGCCTCAGCTACGGCGCGGGCCGCAGCTCTCCCCCATGTTGAGCTGCTCCCGGCCCGCCTTGCGCCCCTTTGGGAGGCGGGCCTTACCACCTGGAAACAGCTACTGACACCTTCGAAGTGTCCATCCCGCGTGCTCCATGTCACGATTAAAGGGTGGACAGATGCCCTCCTGGATGGTACCGTCCCGGCATGTGCCAACACCTTACGTACGCGAAAGGCTTGGGTGTTTCTCCAGTCCCTTCTGCTCTCGGACTCTGAGCAGGCACGGACTGCCCTATTCCCCAGCCTCCTAAACGTACGAGCCGTTGATAGTCTCAGAATCCCCCCTAAAGTCCACTCACGGTGGAGACGGGGGCCTCTTCGACTTCCCTCCCTGGTCACCTGCCAACGGGACATGGCTGCAGCTGCGGTGTCCTCTAGCGCCCCAACCCCGCCAACACACCGTGACGATGTGTCTTCCAATCATGTTACACCTGACCGTATGGAATTCTACTTTCCCCCGACCGTGAGGAGGCAGCTGGCCCGTACCCCGGTCCTACATCGGGCCCGCCGCACGAGGCCTTCCCCCCACCTAGGCTCTCCCCCTCGACGGAAGCGACGCCGCTCGCCGGAGACGCCGCCCTCCCCCCAGCAACCGGCCTCTCTGCCCCCCTCCCCGCCCCCTGGTATACCCCTCTCGGCCTCGCCCCAGGCTGAACACTACCCAGAACCATGTGACGTGACCAACCTACCACTACATGGCAGGGTCCGGCAGCGGCGTGGCAGGCGCTCCGCAGCGATCTGCCTGGCAAGGGCCAAACAGGCCCGATGCCGCGAAATATACGCCGCACGCCGTTTAGGGAGGACAGCTGTTCCCCGCCCGATACCCCTGCAGCCCCTCCCGGTCTACAGCCAACGGTTTAATATCGCCCTGAATCCTATAGATCCGGATCGGGACGCCCCGGCTACATGCCATTATGCGGCGTACACAGTACACACAGATGCTGGGCCCAGAGTCCGGATCTGTGACCCGGTGGGCCGGGCTGTGACCCAACGCACTCTCACCCCGGAACGGTATCGATTTGCCTGGCAGCACTACTGTCACCAGTGAGATCAGCCTCCTCACACCTGGAGTACCCCATCTTTTCAAGCCTCCTACCTAACTGCCCTCAGCAGTATGCTCCTCCGGTACTCAACTACAGCGCCTGAGGACCTCCCACAGGGGCGTAAACCGAATCTGCGCAACCACTGGGCTATACCACTGCCGGTGATGCAGGCCCTGCGGGACTGCTGCTCTACACGCACTGAGCTGTTTGCTAGCCCGCTTAACTGTCACATCTCTGCCAACTCTACGTATTGCTCTGCGTATGCGGAGGATAGTGCCTTTGGTGCCATACCAGATGCGTATGCCCACATATGGACCGGGTCCTGTATCGCCAACCCGGAATACGTCCCGGAAGATATGCGTGCGGCCATGCTCCATGCACTGCTCTCTTGTGATGCAGCGGGGCACACGCCCTTCCTATGCGCACTCGTCCTTCCCCGATGGAAGGGTTCCCCCCACCTCCATGCCCAGATCACCTCCCACCCGGAAGTCCACCTCTTGTGCACCCTTCCCCGCAAGGCGTTCCACTTCATCCCCTCCGACCGCTCCCCAGAGGACCCGACCGCTGCCGAGAGCACCCCTGCAGCGAAATGGCATGTGGACATCTATTTGGTTGCTAATCCCGCGGGCCTGGACACCTACTTTGACCTAACGCAGGCAGAAACTTCTCTAGCCACCGCTCTCCGCTCCATGAGCGGCCAGTTGGACCTACACGTCGAGATGTTCCCCTCCGCCGCGACCCCTCCCTCCCGAATGGAGCCCCCCGCTCGAGCCGGGCAGCCTTCGGCTCTACACCTACGGGGCCTACCCCAGCGCTGGGCTGGACCGCAAAGCCTACACGATGACCGCATGCGCTCCCCACACTACCTCCCTAAAGACAGAGGGCTTGTGGTCCTGGAGCTGTGCGCCGGCATCGGCACTGGCCTAGAGGCTCTCCTCCGAACTGGCTACCGTGTCTCTCGATACGTATGGGCCGATATTAACCCGGATGCACGTCAGGCTGTTAGCCACCGAATAAAACGGCTACAGCACCGCTACCCGCAGCTCCTTTCCTCCCAGGCTGTGGAACGTTGGGATTCCTCCTTACCTGGGAATATAAACTCTATCACCCCAGAAATCTTACGTACTGCGCTCCCCCTGGGGGCAGATGTGGTGGTCGCTGGGCCTCCATGCCAGCCCTTTTCCGTCGCAGGGACGCGTAAAGGGCTAAGAGACGCCCGCAGCACTGCGCTGGGTAGCGCGGTGAATATAATATCCCACCTGATGTACACCCAACGGGATGGGGTGGCATATGTGCTCGAAAACGTCCCTGGTGCCGCGAAATACCCGGAAGTCCGCTCCCTTTTGGGAACCGGTATAGTGGTGAATGCCCCACCGTGCGGCTCTCACGCCGCCCGGAAGGCTATATTTTGGCACAACCTCGCATTGCCGGGAGCGTTGGAGAGTGCCTATGCGCGCCTCCCTCGTGCCCCGACACCTCGATCAATACTGCCCTACGGGCAGCAGGTATCTCGCTGTGGCAGACGCAAACACTACGATTGGGTTTCAATGTTACTGGTTGTGACCCGGTCAACGCAGCGGGCCGGGACCAGGTTGTACTACCTAAGTTTGTATGCTACCCAGGCTCCCATGCATATCGCGTACAGCCTAATGGCCGCCCCGCGCTGGGACTGATGCACCGAGGCCCCCTGCTAAGTCCCCTAGTGGAGCCTGATGCGGATGTACGAGAGGCTATGATGGGGATGCACGTGGGGGATACTGCCCACCCTGACCTCTCTGAGCCTGCCCGTCGCCACCTCTTGGGGCAGTGCATAGATGTTAATCAACTCACCTGGATATTCTCCAACGCAGTCTCAACACCTGGCCCCGCATCAGACCGCTGTCGGGGTGACCCTCATACCGCTGCGACGCCGCGCCCTCCGCCCTCCGCCGTGGCCTGTGCGGGCACAAAGCCTCAGCATGTGACCGGATGGCTGCGGGCGACCTACCCCGCCCCCGACCGCCCTCGGGAGCCGCTCCCGGCCCCTGATGCCCCGTCCCAGCCGGTACCTCTCCCCCCGTCGGCCCCACCCTTTGTACACAGATGGGTTGCTAGCACATTTGCGTACACAGATGGCTCGAAACGAAAGGGGCACCGATTTCTGGGCGCCGCTGTTATACACGCGGACACGGGCCACTGCACCCGCTTAAATGCCACCGGAGTGGGGGTCAACAACACGATCCTAAGGGCTGAACTTACCGCGATACATCAAGCGATACTGCTACACCCGCACAAGCCTCACCTGCGTATCCTCACGGACAGCCAAGTCTCCCTCCTGAAGGTGGCGGGGTTCTGTCGCCAGCCGGAAGCCTACAGGCTAGACATCCACCGCCCCCTCCTCCAGGCCGTCGCGCTGGCGGTGGGGCGCCACCTAGACACACCGCACCACATGCTTACACTGGGAAAGGTACCGGCCCACGCCGATGTGCGAGGCAACGAACTGGCGAACGCAGCTGCAAAGTCTGTAGTAGCGGAGCTGCTAGAGGAGCAACCCCCTGACCATACATCCCCGATACTGGACTATGATGTTGGCAGGGTAGACTATCTGCCACGGTTCTGGCCCCGCATTGCCAGCTGCCCCTCAAGGTCCCACCCGCTGTCGGACGGCCCCGAGGCCCCGACCGCGGAGGACTCCCCCCCTCGCCCCGTCCCTACCCCGCGGGTAGTGGCAAAACTAACCCTCCCTCGGGTCTCTAGGTACTCGGCGGGACCCTCCCTCTATCGGTCCCTGATCGACCGCTCCTTGGGGGATGAGGGCCTGACAGCGCCTCACCTGGTTAGCCTCTTCCGCCAGCTCACCCGCATGCCCAAACCCGGTGACACAGGGGGCGGGCGGCTCCTCCTCAAATTCCTGCACGGGCAGTTTTACACTGGTAAACACGCCAAGTTATACGGACACTGCGAAAGTGAGGCCTGCCCACATTGCGGGATGGACGACTCAAGCACCCACCTGGCTGGTGGGTGCCCTAGGTTTGCGGGGTTCTACATCGATCGGCATAACGCTATTGTCCGCCTTATTAGCTTAGCCCTCCAGCGCAGCTCCCCGAAAGGGGGGGAAGCTCACTGGGCTGGCTGCTTCAAGCTAGTGTCCTGTGATGCGGGCTGTAAAGATATACATCTGCCCACGGACGGGGAAGAATATGTACCAGTATCACCCTGCCAACCCCCTCCGGGACACGCACAGCCCGATATTCGGCACTACGATGCGTGCCTTGACCTACATGACTACCCGGAGAGCCGCCCGGATGTGGCGGAGTGGCTGGGCGCGCCCGATGTGCCCCGGGACATCCCTCCCTGGGTCCTGCCAACAGCGGACCTTCTAACACTTCGAGACCAAGGCTGTGGGGCCCGCCCGGACATTGTATGTGCCCGGGGGGTCCCCGCGCTCCCCGACCCTAGGCCTGGCGCCGACTTCCACCCCCAGGACTGTGACCTCGTCCTGGTGGAAGTCGGCTGCTGCGCCTGCCTGAGATGCGCCGATAAGAAAACAGCGAAAGAGGCTAAATATGAGCCCCTCCTATCCGCCCTCCGCACCCGCTGGCGCTCCGCCACGCTAGTGGTTGTCCCGGTGGGGGTAGCGGGGTGTCTACTTACCGAAACGGAGGCAGCCCTCAGCTCGCTGCTGGCGGCTGGCTCGACGCGCTCGGTGCGGACGCCGCTCCGAGGCCTCCTGCAGGATGTACGACGGGTTACATCGACCCGCCTGGTACAGCTGCTTAGCCATCGGAGCGCGCATAACAGACAAACCCTTACCTCCAAGCGTCAACAGATGAAGGCCTCGAAGACCCCAAGACCATCTCCCCCCGAAGCCCTTCCCCCCCCCGCCCCGCCTGGACCGCGTTGTGCCGAGACCCTGTGCAAGCGGAAGACGGACGCGACGAGAATGCGCCGCCCGCAGCAGAATAAACGTTCGGTTATACATCGGGACGGGCGCCCGCCCCGACCGGCCCGCCCTAAGCCGCCCTGACCTTGTTCGTGTGAACGAGGTTAGGGCGCGCGACAGCTCGCACGGGACAGTTCTGACCTGGCAGCCCTCTGTTATACAGAGCTTGGCTGTCCCGTAGTATCAGCTGCCCCCCGCCGGATAATTGTCCGTCGGTACATTTATTTATGGGTTTAGTTAGGGCTCTAGCGTCGGACCCGCGGGCCGCGTGATGCCCTTTAGCCACGCCAATTCATTTATGATTGTAATGTATCTCTCTCTCTCTCTCTAGACACAAAAAAGCATCCATCTTCCGGTTTCGCTGCGTTACACGCAGCGATTAACTGTCTCGTAACATGTTGCGAGCAAGGTCACCCCATGTTGTTCAAGACCACATCCGGCTCACCACCCGTGTGTGATATTCGCATCCGTACGTCCGTGCGTCATCATGTCAGATGGAGAAAAACCCCTCGTGGAGCCGACGCTTGACTCGCTACAAGCAAACATGAAGGCCCAGTCTACCTTGCGGCGCGAGCTTGCAACAAAAAATTGCAATTGCAATTGAAATTTGTTACAACGTCGAGTATGCTGCATCCACTCGCTAAGACTGAGTTGCTCTTAGGGCATGCTATCTCTAACCACAGTGGGGAACACGAAGTGTTATCACAGCTCAAGCTACCGGCCATCCTCCACTGTTTCCTAGCCCCTCCTCCTTCCAGTGGGCTATAGCTAAGATTGCAGCGCCCCTCTGCTGTCCCTACCTAAGTCAGACCTATCCCATCCAGAGCTAAGCAGGCACGCTAAGGCAGCCAGAGGCGTCCCGCCTACTGCTACTGAGGTGTGATGGGGGAGGGGAGCCAACCGGAATAGCTATATGGTGCTCAGTATTTATGTACCGCTGAGCTGGCTAGCTTGGGGGGTGGGGGCTACAATGCCCTCCATTTCTCAAATATATATTTTCCTTTTTGGCACAGTATATGTTCTGCGTTTAATGGCATGATGACTTCGTCTCGTGCCTGTACCGGTACCAAGCCCGCGGGTCGGGCGATACACTGTTTGTAATATACTTGCGGGGAATAGTGCGGTAAATTTGAAAAATGCATTCCGGGCATACCGGCTAGAAACGTCCGTAGTTATTGGGTGGCGGCGCTGATAGTCTCGGGCGTGCTTCCAGCTTGGGTTGGGTGCCTTGCCTGCGGAGCATCCGCATACCATCCACATGCGGCTGCAAGGGGGCCGTCCGGCGCGGGGGGCGGCGGGGGCGATGAGCCTCTGCCGCGAGCTGGGCCAGGCGGGACGCCTAGGCTGCATGGTGTGCTAGATGTGGGGGTATGCTCGAGGGGTTGGAGGCCTCTCTTGTCACGGTGGGGTCTTGGGCTGCGGCCGGTGGAGCCGGCTCGGGGTGCGGGGCTGGATCGACGCTTGTCGCCGGCTGCTCGACTGCCGGTGGCGAGTCGCTCGTCGCTGTCCATCTCCGTGGCTTGAGGGGCTGCCGCGGCCGGGTCGTGGGCAGCTTGTAGCTGGATAATTGGTGGTAGCTGGAGCTCCCGGGGGAGCTGGCCGTGGTGCATCGCCGACTGGTCGGCTGTATGCGGCGCCGGATGGTGAGCAATCGCGATCTTGTGGGTCTTGGGGGGTTCGGCTCTATCTGCCGCTGCGCGGCGCATCGATGGTGGCGCCGACCTCGGCTGCCTGGTGTTCCTCGGGTCTGTTGATGTTCTTGTTGGTTGTTGTGGTAGTCTCCTGCGGAGCCTGCTCTTCACGCCGCGGAGGGCGCTGGCCGTCAGTTAGCCTGGGGCGGGCAACCGGTGGAAGTCGGGTGCCTGCGATTTGTTCCGCACGGATGGCGGATCGGATCTTGGGAGGTTGGGTCGCACGGTTGCGGTTCGCCGGATTGCCGAATAGCAGGGCGACTTGCGTGGCACAGTCGGTATCAAGGGGAAGATCGATTGGGGGCTGGCGGGACTGGCGGCTCGAAACGCGGAGGGGGCTGCGGACAGCGGGTGGGAGGCGGGTGTATGTGAAGTTTTTCGCGGCAATGGTTTCTGGGTTCTTGGGGGGCACGGCTCTGCCGCTGCGCGGCGCGTCGATGGTGGCGCCGACCTCGGCCGCATGGTGTTCCTCGGGTATGTTGATGTTCATGTTCGCTGTTGTGGTAGTCTCCTGCGGAGCCTGCTCTTCACGCCGCGGAGGGCGGTTGGCCGTCAGTTAGCATGGGGCGGGCGGCCGGTGGAAGTCGGGTGCCTGCGATTTGTTCAGAGTGATGGCGGATCGGATCTTGGGAAGTTGGGTCTTGCCGCCGCGCGGCGCATCGAGAGCGGCGCCGACCGCGGCATTCTGTTGCTCCTCGGGTCTGTTGATCTGCATGGTGGATGTAGTGATGACCTCCTGTGGGGCATGTTTGGTGGTGGGTCGGCCGGTCGTCGGGCGGTCCACCGTTTCACAGGAGTACACTATCATCACCAGTAGAGCCGCGCGCGCCGTCTCGCCCGGATTTAGTACATAGGCAGTACTCCGCCCGGTGTTAAGGGCCGGCCGGAAAGTGAGAAGTCTCAGCTTGCAACATCGTTGGCTCAGTTGAAGGCCCTTGGCCGTTTTGTCGGACACGGAGTACATGGCTCGAGTTCCAGGCAGCACGTCGCGGGACAGCCGATAGGCAGCGGGGGAACCGCAGAGCGCCCTGGCTTGCTAGAGCTAGATAGCCCAGAGCGGCCGTGTCGGAGCAAAATCCGTGAGTGATAAGGACGACTATCTTGCGGTGCTAGAGCTACTGTTATATACTCTACATTGCCGTACTATGTACTGCTGGAGCCAAAGGAGGAGCGAAGAACTGGCGACTGAGGCGTACGAGAACGAGTACAAGCCAAGCGAAGTACAAGTACGCGCACAGCGAGTGCGAGTAGTACAAGCGAAGGCCGAATAGCCGTCTAGCCAAAGATAGTCCTAATGCAGCAGGAGCTGAGTCTGAGGGCCCATTGGATCGTTATTCCACACGTCTAGGAATAATGAGCGGAGATTTGGGAAAAGGGATTCTTACAGTACTGGAACTCGGTGACCTGGGTGACTAGCCCGGCTGTGGTTTTGCCGGCCTATTTATAGTCTCTGGTTTCCGTCATTCCGTGCGCTGCGTATTGATTCCAATTCCCGCCACTTGTGCTGCGTGTATCTACTAGACTAATACTAAAACCGACGTGCGCGGTAGGTCCTATCCCGCGGCCCGTCGCTATTTTAGTACCACAAGCCTAACTACAGACATGTTCCTAGCACCTTCGTCTGTCCGCAGCACAGCGTTAACTCACTCGCTATTTAGGCACACTCGAGAAGTTACTCGCACATGCTATAGCGTTTTAGATGGTTCTAGTAGGTTCTAGTACCTGTTGCTAAGACACTCTTAAGGCAGCGCTCTATCTAACGCTAGGTAATACCAGCGCGCACAACAATCGCGCTCCTGCTGGTACGCATGCGTACGTACATGTTACTCGCACCCTAAGGGTACTCGTAATATTGTCTTGCACTTCCTGGTCGCCTCGTAGTTGCTCGTACTCTCGCCTCGTCGTCCTCGTACTAGTACGTACTTCGCCTTCGCTTTTACTACTCGCACTCGTTGTGCTCGTACTTGTACTTCGCTTGGCTTGCACTCGTTCTCCTATGCCTCAGTCGCCAGTTCTTCGCTCCTCCTTTGGCTCCAGCAGTACATAGTACAGCGGTGTAGAGTATATAACAGCTACTGCAGCGAGCGGAGTCTGGTTACGAGGCCGTTCGACCGGTCAGCCGAGTGCCTGGGCTCTTTCCGCTGACCACCGACATGACGAACGAGTACCTCAAGCAGAATGACCGGCGTCTTGGCCCGGGAGGAGTATCTTTGGATGTCGTGTTTCAGAGCCGCATTCTTCGTAGCTCTCGACGAGCTGCTACTCTCCGTCCATACTGCCAATCAAGACTTCACCTCCTACCTCGCGCAAACTCGGAACCATGCCGAGACCATCGACAAAGCGTTTCGTTTTCGTCTAGCTTTCATGCGAAGGCTTAGCGAGGTCAGACGTGTGCACGGTGACCCAGGTGTTTTGGACGTACTACTACGAGCTCAGCATTTTCAGCTTGCTGTTGAGCATCTGGGCTCAGCGATTTTCGAGGACCCGATGAAGGACCTTCGAGGCGACGGCCGCCCGCAGCGCGAAAGCTACCGCTACTGCTCGGGTGGCGGCTGCGGCTGCATGTCGCGGGCGTGGACGTGGGCGTGGCGGCGGTCGTGGGCGTGGCCGCGAAGGTGAGCACGAGTGACGGTGTGGGGCGCCTTTCGTCGGAGTTGTTGGCGCTTTGCGAGGCCACCTTTCGGTGACCGCCGCACGGCGAACCCTAGCAGCTCAACGGCGAGATGAGCGTCTTGTAACCGGACACCCCCCCCCCCCACCTTACAGACTTCATTTAGACCTTCCTTGGTGCCGCGCTTCTCACAGCTACAGCCGAGTGCGGCTCAACCATCCGCACACATGCACATGGCGGCTCAACAACCCGACTCCCATACCATCTCATAATTGCGTCCGTCGGTTGTCACACTACGTGTTACAACTGGTTCGCAACGACCAAGCTTCGCGCGTGTACGTTACGCGCGTGACATGCGCTACGAGCGCGAAATCCCTAAAAACGAAAATTCATAAGGAATTCCCGGGAAACCCGAAATTTCCAGAATTATTCCATCGGAATTTCCAACACCCTCAATAGGGATTCCCGGGAAAGACACTCTTATGAGTCATGAAAAGCTCATTCTAGATGTTTCACAAGCCCGCATGATTACCGTATTGTTTCTCACATGTATCCGCGGCGATTAAGCGCAACGAATTTAGTACAGACATGTGAAGAACACGGCGTTGTTATTCTGCCCCTATTCGAATCGATTTCAGATCACGGATTTATCATGCCAAACCCGGAATCTGTGATTTTTTGTATTCCAATAGATGAAAAATCGCCACACATCACATATGAGCAATCTGTGACGTCACATATTTGACGTCATGGGCATTTCGGACCCGTCCGGAATGTTTCCAGGCCCCACCGCGCCCGCCCCATCCATCCGATGGCGCGATGGGCCCCTTTGCGCCAACTCCGTCCGCCTCGTCGCGCAAAAGCAATCTCCCCGCCGCGCCCGCTCGTCGCGCGCCACCCTAACGCAACACTCCAGCCAACCTTCGCCCGCTACCGCACCCATCCGGCGACATGGTGGCGGGTTCCCAGCGGCCTCCCGTCCTATGATATGGCGGACATGCGGCGCCATGTAGTCCCGGGTGGGTCGTTAACTGGTGAGGTAGGCGGAGACTACGACCGCGAGGTGGCGAACCGGGCTATGGTACGGCTGCGGCGGGCGCCGCGCCTTTCGCGTTCTAAACCTGAGTTCGGTTGAGTACATGGTGACCCACCCACTCGCACACGATGTATAGGTAGGTTTGCTGCGCGGTATTGTTGATCGAGGTGGGGTGGCGGGTGGCGTTGGGGTGGGCAGTCGTGGTGGTGGTGGCGGCGGTGCCCCTTCCGGCGGGGCGCCGCGGTGGCGACAAATAGCGGTATGTGAACCAAGATTTTCTGCTCGAGTAGAGCCCGTCATATATCGTTTGTCCCATATTAGCCATACGGAGTACGGGATACGGAGAATTATCTGTGACACTCGATATATGGATATATGTGATGACCCGTAATCTGGAAGCTATTACAATATCTATCGGCACATGTCACTTTTACAAGCAGCTAGTGTTTCGTACTATGACCCGGAATACAAGGAGAGGAGGGCATTGATGGACTCGCTCAAGGCCATGAAACTGCGCTGTTGGTAAACGCGCAGCGGGCATCAAACACGGCGTCATATTCCACACATTTGGCCTTTGTTAGGGAGGTCTGCAGCAATTACGCAGCATGATGCAAGTGCAGCTAAGCTGGCCAGCAGCGCCGCCAGCCTGCGGACACAGAGCCACTGATTGGTGGCCTTTAAGTGCACCAGGATTGTAAAAGAAGATAGGGATCATTCCGCATGCAGTACCCCAATAGCTGGTTTAAGCCCATTTTTTTCGCCCCCGGGAAAGGACTGGCATCAGTGAAACCCTTGCAGCGTCTCTACGACTGTGTAATCCTTACTACTTTAATTTAGCCCATATCAGACGAAAAGCCGCTGCTAGACTTTGAGTCGTAGCAGATCCGACTCCCTATATTATCCGACAACGTTCTTGGCGGGGTCGCGTCCGCGCGTGCGGCACGTGATGGTACTCCTGCGCCTGCGTCGCGTCGCTCGTCGGCATGTGTTGCTATGACCCGGGTCATTGGCTGCAAGCGTCCTCGCCGCGGCTGATAGCCTACCCCGGGGCGGGGGTCCCTTTGGTCCCTGGCAGCTAAGTGACTTCGTGGTTCCCTTGGCTCCTTCTTGGTTCTTGGCTCCCTGTCCTCCTGCTCGACCTTGGTTTCAGGCTTATGTCTCTCTTTTGCTGGCAACCTTTCACAGTTGAAGTTAGTTCTGTTTGTAGTGCGCTTTTGTGAAAGCCCTTATGTAAATACAAGTCCGACTCCCTATATTATTATTTTGCTCATTTAATTAAGCGACGGAGCGCGCGCGATCTACGATTCGCGATCTACCCCATATTCGAATATAAGGGGGGTTCTTAGAACTGCGATATCGATACAGCAGTAGTGCTTTTTTTCCTTTCGCCCCCGGGACAGGACTTGCACCAGTGAAACCCTTGCAGCGTCTCTACGACGGCCGTTCAGGCAGCAATCCAGCAGTTACGGAAAGCCCTGGGTAGGCGACGCTCCGTTAGTCATCAGGCAAACATAGTGCTAGCGATACGGTAATCGTATGGAGGGACAGTAAAATACAGGTTCATACAGTTGCACCAGGTTGCACCCCATCGCTATGATAGTGATCGCAAGGTACATGCGTAAAGTACGCACTGGTCTACCCGTCCCGCCGCGTGTCACAACGGAGTACTGCCCTAAAATACTGCTCGGCTATCGTATTGTTACCGTATCACCGTATGGGGCTATCGATGGCTTGACAACCTGTTTTGAAAGTGCACGAGGTATCGCTCTATCGGTGATAGCAGATGGTGACAGCTAGGGCTATGGGCCGTTAGATTAACGGATATGAGTCGTCGTTCGGCTATCATCTATCGTCTATCACATTTCGTAGGAACCCCCCTAACAGTCTCAAATCGCTCGTCATCTCGCTGCGGCCGCGCCGCTCGCGTGAGCCTCGGCTGCCGGGATTGGCTGGGCCACCAACTCAAAGCCGCCGCGGCCCGCGTCACTACTGCTCATGACTCAATGTCCCACCCGTCGGTACCCAATATCAGAACCCCCTCCTTGTGCTAGACGGGCCGCCAATTCACCGAGCCCGAACGCCAAGAGGAGCCGTCCGGATTCTGATGATCGCCAACAAGCAGGGTTAACACGGCTCCACCCCCGGTCGCCGTCGTGGGGTCTCGTGAAGATCGAGCGACGCGGAATAGAGCGAGCCTGACAAGACGGATGAATACATAATAACCGAGACCCCGGACGGAATCGGCGCCTATATATCCATGGCGCCGGACGGGCGGGGCGGCACTGAATAGGCGGCGGAACCCGCCGGGCGCGGGTGGTGGAGCGGTTTACTGGGCAGCAAGCGCGGCGTGAGGATCGCGGAGTGGCCCGGAAGTAGGGCCATGATACGTCCCGGATGGGCCCGAAAGGCCCTCGATGCCAATATAGGATGTCCTAGATTATTTTCCTCGTTTTGTCCTAGTCTAGGACCTTCGGTTGTCGAATCTACGACGTCCTTGGTTGAATCTAACATCTAGCGGCTTTTCGAATGTGGGGGTTTCCAAGTTCAGCCGCGAAAACGCCTATAGCCGATCTAGCGACTTGTCGCGGATGTGGGCTTGATATAGCCCAGGGATATAAAGGGTGGCATGATTTTTTAAATTATGGATACGTCATCATTAAAAACGAAAATCCGATACAGGTAAAATACAAAAGCAGGTACAACCGTATGTTATTATTGTGGGCGGGACTTCCGGTGGGTATGGACGAGAATACATATCCGGGTACAGGTGTGAATTACAAAAAGGGCAGTTCCCCAGAATTAGAAAATCAACACAGCAAGCCGGGTACAGGTACCGTACTCATCATCAAATTTTACAAATATCTCCCCCCCCCCCCCCCCCGCGCCCCCCCTCTCAGCGGCCATTCAGTGTAAGTAAGGCCATCACATTTTATATGGGTGCCTGAGTCGCTCAAACAACGGGGAGGAGGAAGAGTAGAAAGCCCGAATAGAAGTCGGAACCGCTAGCAGTACTTTGTGCAGTACTAATCCCCAGCATCGTCGCCACGCGTTGTTCCTACTATAGGCGTCAAAAGTAATGAACGGGTGGGTCTTGATCCCTGCGCAGGCTGCACGCCACATGTCGCCAAACTGATTGCTGCCCTGTGGGCATATATCCTCATCTTCAACCTCTCACGTTTCACTCCTCAGCCGCTTTTTCCGTGTCAAGCGCAGTACTTCCCTTAAGTACCCGCGACACCGCCCGCTCCGCCGAGTCGACCGCATGCCAGCCCGCCAACCCGCCAACCGTCGCAAGCACCCCATCGCCACCTAGGCAGCCAGCCAGCCGGTCCTCAACACTCCAACGGCCTCCCTCGGGACTAGCCGCGGAGCTTCGGGGGTGCTACCGGTCGTCGCGGTTGCGCGTGGCGGCGAGGAGCCTACTAGGTTTTAAAACCCTAAAACATAGGGGACTAACCGACTAATTGCTTGCGTCGAGCCCCCTCGCCCCCAAACCCCCTCCACCGGCAGGCCAGGTCGAACAGGACATGCCATGACAGGAATGGACAGGACGGGACGCCACGAGGTCGGGACAACTATCTTGGTTCATCCCGGCTCCATCCGCTCCGTCCGCAACATGCAAGATTGCCCCCGCCCGCCCATCTGCCCGCGGTCAAACCGGCAAACCTTAGCGCCCCATCGTAAAAACTAGTCCGTAACCGAGCGGTATCCGCCCCCGTGCTGTCGGTCTTGTCCGGCCGGTGACTCGCGGATCCGTAACCCTTATCGCGCTAGGGAATGTTTGCCAGGACCCTGACGCATCACCGAGTTTTCCCGCCTAGTATAACAAAACCGTAGCTCCGGTAGGGTTGCAAGCCGCGCGCCATCGGGTGCAGCCGTCGTAGTGACGGGGGTTCGCCCTTGGACGGTTGGGCACCTGGCCGGGGGCCTTCGGGCGTCCCAGCGTCGTATGTGTTGTTGGGGGGACCCGTCGACACCACATGCCCGTTGGAACCGCGTCGATGGGGCGTTTAATGGCAGGCCCTCGGCCATTCCGACGATCGATCGTGTGCTGCAACGGGATGAGCTAGTGCGCTTTGATGTGTATTATACCCAAGGGCGAGTTGCGCATGTCCGCGAGCGTTTACATCGTTTTGCAAGCCGGTGGGGGTTGTACTTGCGGGAACATTGCTCGTGCTCGGATCGCCACACCGCCCGCCATCCCCCTCCTCTCCACCCCCCGCCCGCCCTCTTCCCTCCCATGCCCACCCACATGTGCATTGCGACCGTTAATATGGACGGGTTGTCTTCTAAGGTGGAGGATGTTTGCGGGCTACTACTTATCGAGCGATCCGTAGATGTTTTGCTCGTTCATGACACTACGGTTAGGGCGACCGACATGCGAGTGCATTTTAATGGGTACTCTGACTATATATACTATTCGTTTGCGGTGACCGCGTTGCATTTGAATGTGGGTGTTGCGTGTTAGTCCGGTCGCCGTATCAGGCGCGCGCAGTCGGCGCGCCCCACCCATTTTAGACATGTCCCCGGGTGGGGGGAGGTTGCAGTGACTCCGCGGCAATTGCATTTATCTCGAACTATTTACCTTACAGCGGCTCACAGGGGGAATCGTTTCGGGACCGCCTCCGCGAAGAGTTGGCGTGGCTTCGTAGGAGTTATCCGAAGGATATGATTGTGGTGGTGGGGGCGGGGGGGGGGGGGGGGGGTAGAACATGGATGAAAGGGAGTTGGCGGCTGTACCAAGGCGTTACTGGTGCATTCCCGGCGGGATGTATCGGCGCGCGAACGATGTACTTGTCGGAGGGGCAGCTGCCGCGTTCTCGACCACTTCATCGCATGGCCTCCCAGCAACATAGGCCCTCCCCCCCCCCCCCCCCCCTATCTCTCGCCCTCGGCATGGGTGGACTACTCTTGGGACACTTCCGATCACGTCCCTGTCATGTCTTCTTTCCTTGTGGGCACCATCCGTAAGGATACCGGTCCACCTCCCATGCATGAATGCATGCATGTCTGCAAGGTTCATTCCCAAACCGGCCCACGGTGACTCTCCCTCTAAATGGCTAATTCGACACCGTTCCATGATTTCGACACCGCTAATTCGTTCGCGGTGCTCGCCTCTCTAGATGACCGACTGTAGACGGCGGGCCCTCGGGAGGGGGGGGGAGGGGGGGGGGGGGGGGGGGGGGAGGGGTCCCTAAACACCGGCGGCGACCAATTTATACATGCAATAATATGGTCGGCGGCGCGCGGGGTAGGGGTTGTTACCAAGCCCGGGAGTCGTGGCCGCCGGTGCAACGGTATATCCTAGGTGCGATTAATCGTCGGCGCATGGCCTTTGTGGCAAGCCGGGGGCCCTCGGGATGCCACTCTAGCGTCGGCACACTATGCTGCGGCACGGCATGAGGTTCGGACACTAGTACGTAATAACCGCCGCTGCCAGAGGGAGCGGGGCGTGCTAAAAGCGGGGTTTAGGATTTTAAGAAGGGTGGTGGGAGACGGGAGTTCTGGAAGTGGGCGCGCTCTCTCCGTAAGGGGCAGAGTTCATTTGAGGGCGCGAACGACCAGCCAATACGCGATCCGGTATCGGGGGTATTTCATACCGAGCCGGGCGAAATCAATGCTTGCTGGGTGCGCGGCACTATCGGGAGCTGATGCGTGACCCCCACGCCCTAGCACAACGGATTGCGATACATCGTGCGGCGTGGAAACACCGCCACGGTACATCGCCACCCAATGCACCCGCACTAAACGGGATTAATGGGCATATAGCATGGGAGGAGCGAGTCAAGGCTGTTGGGCGTTTAAGAATAATAAGGCTCAGGGGCAGGATGTGATTACTGCAGAGGCCTTACAAATTGGCGATATTCGCCCCGAATAGTCATTTTGGCAAGGCATTGCTGGCCTTCATTTACGGGATATGGACTAAAAACTATATCACCCAGCATTGGTGTAGCTCGGCCATAGTATCGGTGCCCCAAAAAGGCTACTCGACCGTTAGGGACAATTATAGAGGTATTTCGATTATGGGTGCCGCTATGAAACTCCTTATGGCCATCATTACCTAACGCTTGCAAGACGTCTGCCAATCTACAGGGATAATCCACCGTCGGCAAGCGGGTCTTATGCGGAATGAGGAGGGCCCCATGCAAGTCGCCAGCTTGTTCGATATCGCGGCTCATCGCCAAGCGGTAGGTCTACACACGTACGCGGGATTTACAGGCATTTCATACGGACATCGCGTCATCAGATAATCCTGTCATCGGATAAATACTCGCACCGGAGCATGCCACGTCGTAACTGATGACATGCCCCGCGCCGCTATCTGATGACAGACCCGCGTGTATACTGTACACGGGGGCATTTCCAAATGGAAATGCCCCCGTGTACAGTGCACACGCGTCATCAGATAGCGGCCTTGGCAAGCCCATTTTCAAAACATTTTCGCCCAGTCTACCTACCTGCCCGGCACCCGCCGACGCCATGGCAGGCTCCACCGAGCAATCTCCGCAACGGACACCCAGGCGGGGCAAACCCACATAGGAGACCCCCCTCCCCGCACTATGGGGGTTCACGGTTTCGCCGCGGGAGCTACGCGCGAAGGCCCGTGCACTGGCGGGGCGCAGCGGCTGCAGCCTTGGCGCCTCGCCCGCCGCCACCGCGCTGCGCCCGTCTCGCCCGCCCGCGCGTGGTCATCCCTCGACAGCCGGCGCAATGCCTGATCCCTGTCGCGCTTCTCGTTGCTTGCACGGTTAGGATGGCATGCGCCCGCGTGGCCATGGGGCGTGGCCCCGTTGTCGTCCTCATCGGTGTACGCTTCGTTTGTATGCGGTGTGTCCATGTCTATGCCCAATGCGCCCCCGGCAACGGCAAGCATCCGAGGGAACGCGCTGCCCTCCGACTGCGCGTTGCCGTAGGTAAGTGCAAGCCCTCCAACTTTGTCTACAGCAAAGCTGGGACGCTCCATGACTGTCCAGTGTGGATGGGCGGGAGGGACGGGGCGAGAGACACGAGGGAAAAGATGGTGTTTGCGGGCCCGATGGCGGCGGCGGAACTAGAAGCGCCGGCCGATTTCTTGCGATATCTGATGACAGACCAACGAATCTTGATGTTTGTCCGTATGAATTACATCTCTTGTCATGCGTTAGCGTTGTCGACGTGGCAGCCCGCGGTGCGCGAGCGGTAGATGATGACAAGTATTATCTGATGACGCGATGTCCGTATGATATGCCTCTTATTGACCTATTAGGAAGGCATGTGACACCTTACCTCATGACATTTTATTCCTTAAACTACAAGCCATAGAAGTCATCACGGGTCCTATGCTTACCTTCATTAAACTTTATACGGGGATAGTAATATGGTACGGGTTAAGACAGGGGTGGCCCCGGGAACACTGTAAGACCCCATACCCATAGAGCGTGGCCTCCGACAACGATGCCCCGCTTCCCCCATCATACTCAACATATTTATTAACGATATATTCGATGGGGTAGAACATCTATAGGGTGTGATGTACCATGGTGCACCGATACATTAGCGGCAAGGCCACCATTACGGGTGCCGGGTCACATATACGCGGACGACGCTTTTGGTATCAAAGGCTCGTTCGATAAACTGGCTGCATGCCATGTTCGCCCACTTCTCGCAATGGGCGGAGAACCATTTTATGGTGTTTCGGGTACTTAAGTGTGGGGTGATGGCATGAGGCCGACATTCCGACGAGACCGCGTTACGCGAACAAGCTGCCCGATGGCAGTTTGGGGGGGAACGGGTACCGGTTGTAAATGGATATAGATAGGTATTTGGGTACGGTCATTAACTCGGATTTAGGTATGTGGCACATAGTAGACGACCGGGTTAAGAAGGGTAAACGCGCCACTGAGGCGCTCGATTCGGTATTAGTCGGTGGACGGGACATGATTCCTATGAATGTGCGTGTCTTTAAAACATGTGTGTTACCGGTTCCAACTTACGGGTGTGAAGTATGGGGTATGGATAGAACTAGCGGCGCAAATAAATTACAAACTATACTCAAGCAGTGTTTGCGGTGCCTTATTGGGGTGGGTAAAACTCCTCTGGGGTGGCCACTGCATCGATGATGCGGGAATTGGATGTTGCGCACATAGAGGCTACGGTCGCTGCGGCACGGGTTCGGGCGTTCCTACTGAAAGCATCCGACTTGCTGAATACTACATGTAACCCAACTGCTCACTTTCCAGCCGGCCCTTAACACCGGGCGAAGTATTGCGTACATACTAAATTCGGGCGAGCCGGCGCGGCTACTGGTACTGGTAGCGTGATCGTTTTGCGAAACGGTGGACCGTCCGACGACCGCCGGACGACCCACCACCAGGCCAACTGCTGGCCTGCGCCCACGGTGGCGCGAAGAGCAAGCCCTCCAGGAGGACACCACCACAGCCAGCATGGACACAGACAGATCTGAGGAGCAACAGGACGCCGGGGCCGGCACCTTTCTGGCCGCGCACGAGGCGGCAGAGTACAACAGCCAGCGATCCGCACGGTCGTAATTGCAAAAAAATTCGCAGGCACCCAACTCCCACCAGCAACCCGCCGCCACATACGTGTGCTACAACGCCCATCCCACCTACTCCTCACCGACCTCCCAGCCGGCACAGACGATGCCCCCCATGTGGCCCTACTATTCGGCGACCTGGTAGCCCAGCACCAAGCTATGGACGAGGAGTCGCGCGGCCGGACTATGACGAACCTTATCCGCACCCTCAGCCCCAAAATCGGAGTTCAAATCCTACTAGCAGACGTCAGAGTGGTGACGCGCCGTTCCCCCAAACCCATCGCCGCCGACCTCGCTGCACCGACCGGCACTAGGCTCCCCACCACCACCGGGTCCGTCATCCTACGACTGGCCCGCAGAGAAACAGCCGTGAGCGTTCTACACACCCAATGGACATTATAGGGCGCAGCGATCCTCGACCGCCAGGGCCGCCGTTACTCCACCCGCCTGCTCGGAGCTCCACACCTCGACGACATCGAGAGGCCGGTACACCAGACCGGTACTAGACCGGTACACTTCGCTCCCCCGCATTCAGAGGCATCACGGGGGCCGACATGTGGCTGCGCCTGGCGGAGGGCCTCCTCCCAGCGTACGACCAACCCCAGCCGAGCGAAGCGGCGACAGACCAACCGGCGGCGACGCCAGTAGACGTCCTGGCACTCGATGGAGTGCGAGCCTGGGCCGAATACGAGGCCGACACAAACGCGGACGACGCCGTCATCTGCCCTCCGACCCGCACACTACTAGCCCTCCCGGAGGTCTGCGAGGTATGGAAAGCCCGCCGCTCAGCCGACTCGGTGCGCCTCGAACTCCTCGATCCTAAAGCGGCGCGCCTACTCCAGGACGTGTGCCGCGACGCAGTACTGGCGCTGCCGTTTGGCGACCAGTCACTGGGCAGAGTAGCGATCCAAGTCACAGTAGAACACAGCGAGGACCGAGAGGACCATCTAACCACCCCACTCTAGGAGTACTGCCCCCATCGCTATCCAATCAGTTCTTCCGATGTGCACTGACGGCCGGAGCGATCTGCACCGGCCCCCTGGCCAACCTGAAGCTGCCGACGGTGGAGCAGCTGGCGGAGGCCATCGCAGCTACCATCAGCCAGCGCACCAACACACCCCGGGAGCTGCAACACGCGCAGTGGCTGACGGACACCGTGACAGCGGCCGGCGTCGAGATGCACCTCCACCACACCATACCGACACTGCTGCGCGTGGGAGACGACAACCTCTGCGCCATCTCCCTCGGCAAAGAAGACGAGGAGTTCGCTGACACCCTGCGCTTGGCAGTGGCCCTCACCTCCCATGTCGCGCTACGGCGGGCGATACGCCTCCGCACCATCGTCATCTATCTCACAGAGTCCGAGTTCGACCCCTCGGAGCTGCTCATCCACCCCTTCAGCAAGACGATCCGGGAGGCGGGAAAACTGGAGGCGACAGTGGTCACAACAAGATCCGACGCGCCGCGATAGGCCTGCGTAAGAAGGCCCGGAAGACCGCCCCAACGTCCCTCGCCATGCGAGCCACCGGACGCCCAATCTATACCCTCACCCTGCAACTGACAGCCCACAACCACAGCATCATCGGTGGCACCCGCAGCACCGACAGAACAGACCAATGGCGCAAGACCGTGTCGACAGCGTGCGGGAAGATCAAGGCCGCGCCAGCCCCGACACCAACCGAGAGGCGCCCTGCCGACACAGCGCCAGCCCCACCACCGGCCGACCCAGTCCAACTGCCACTTCCAGCGACCCCAGCAACCTAGATCGCACCCTAGGTCTGCGACGCCCCCCCCCCCCCCCCCCCCTAAGGGTTCGAGCACGTATATAATGGCGGCGGCGAAAGAGATGCGCCACTTGGAGCCGGAGGCCCACATCGGGGACGACGAGTACATAGTTACACCCCTCGTCCCCTCCCTTGCCACGGTTATCGAGGGTAGCACTGCGCGTCTCGGCATCTCGTCTCCGCGGTCGCGTTGTCTAGCTTCCCAAGACTATGCCGTTCTCGGGGACTTTCTCCTTCGTTTCCGCGGTCGCCTGCCACCCCTGCCGCCCGGGACCGGCGCATCGGGTGAAGATGGAGCTCTCGCGCCCGTCGCCGGTCGGGGATTCCCGCGCTGCGGCGTAGCGTTCCTGCGTCGGCCTTGCGATGCAGTCCTGCCGGCTGGGGGCTGCCATTTTAGGGCCGCAGTAGGACCAAGACCGATGCCGATGCCTACATGCACGATTGCTCATGTCATCCGCCAACCTCTCGGGGGAGCCGCATCTACTCATCCGCGGGGTCTCGCAGGGCACCCCGAACAAACATTTGGGATGAGGAGATGCCGTACGACAATAACCATTCGGAGTCGCATCTGGGGCGGCCGTTGTGACGAGTCACCCGATTTAGGAAAAGGAATTATTGCTCAATCGCCTGACGCGTCCATCGCGCTCTATTTCCTATCTAGAATTGGAGACGGCCAATACTTTACGCGACAGAGGGCGCGAAGAGGACACGCCGACTTTCCTGTGCAATACTTTCGTAGAGTATGCCTCTAGCTAGGCCTTAAACGTCCCCGAAATGTGGGCACTTTTCGGGTCTTATGTGTACACGTCGTGGGGGTGCAAATTTGCGCGCACGAATCGGGCCGTTTTGACGCGCAATAAATGCACCTTGTCCCTAGACCGATGCAGCGTAGTAGTCGTAGTCGTTGTAGAACGGCGGAGAGGGGGGGAGGGGGGAGGGCAAGGCAACACAAGATTGCGTGATGTATTGTGCTAGCGTCACAAGATCGCCTCTCTTGTACGTAGGCACATATGGTCGCTGGTTTCATGCTGTGTCTACAACCCGCCAAATTCTTTTGATGCTTGTGTGCTCTTGGAGGGGCAGCCAAGCTTTGCTTGGACCACGCGCAGCTCACACTCTTGCGAGGGATGAGCCATTCCTTCAGGGCGGCAAAAACTATGTAGCAACGGTTAGCGGCCTTTTCCCGAATGTTCGCCCACACGTCCTCAGGTAGATCACCCCACGGGCAATGCAACACCTCGCCGGGTACGGGTGCGGGGACCGACGTTTCCCCCACCGACTCGTCGGGTTCGGATCCGGGGGCTGCCCGTTTCGCTACGGGTTGTGGCTTTATGGCTGCATCCATTGCGCGCAGTTGGGCAGTTCTTGTGTTGTTATGACCTACCCCACCGTCGGCAGCCCCGGCGTAGTCAGCCGCTTGTTTCACTGTTTGGGCTTAAGCAGACGCGTGCCGTCGAATACGCCAATACGTCAGATTACACGACACATTCCCCCGTAAGGGGTATCTACGGCCGAATTAAGATTATGTAGCAAATGTGTGTCAAATGTATCCTCATGTAAACGCTAAATACTGTCGCCATACGGGGTATTACGCTATGGCTACGCAGCAAGCCAGAGTGCGCTATATAAAAGCGGAGGGCGATGAGTGGTCGTCCAGGCGCGGCGCCGGACCGTTGTATCTTCTCGGTGTACAACTCCTGTCGCCCATGTTGCATGCAACCACCCATTGCAGGAAGCATGACTCGAAGACAGCTATTAGGTCGCGCCATATGGCTGGAAAACACCGCCCGCGAGCTTATGAAGGCAAGCGCTGCCCTTGCCGCATATAAGTCTCTCACCGAGTAGCCTCCCCGGCTTTTTGAAAGCAGCAGTTGCGCCTACTTGACGCACACTCGCACACCCGTGATGTTCAAGGGCGAGGAGGAGGTCTGCGAGGTGACGCCGCACTCGGAAGCCGCAGGTGAGTCGCGTTTGTTTTTGCACGACTTGTTCGATTACACAGCCACCGCCGCGACAAGCAATCAACACGCATATTGACTTTCGCAGTTGCTGTGTCAGACCCCCGCCAAGTCCCTACGGTTGGCGGTAAGCCGACCGTATCGAATGTTCAGCGCAACAAGGTCGTGTCGCTGCCGCTGGCGGGCACCGCTGAGTCGCCAAATCTCCACGGTTTGGTGGACGTGCTGAAGCAGCAGCATAACAGGGCGGGCGGCATCATCAAGCGCGAACACCAACGCGGTCAAGAACATGGCCGCCACACAAGCCTTCCCCGGCGACAACGTCGACGACGGCAGTAGCCCGGAGCCCCCGGCCAAGAAGGCCAAGTAGCCCGCCAATCAGCCGGCGGCTGGAGTGCCGGCCCGGGGCCGGGGTGGTGCTGGGGAAAAGGCGGGCGGTGGGGCGTTGGGGTTGCGGGCCAGACCGCCGTAGCCGCTGCCGCCATCCACAAGCAGCAGGGCGGCCGCCGTAGTGGCGGTCCCGGCCGAAATCGGATGTAATTAGCTTGTTCCGCCCGCCCAGCACTGCCGCGCGCCTCGCCGCCCACAGCCGCGCGCCCATTCACTAGCACGGTTGCGCGCTGATTGTCGCGGATTAGGCAAGTGCGCAGCGAGATTGTCAAGCCTCTAGATCCTCCAAAATCTAGAGGCAGATCCCGGATAGGCCACCGTAAATACTGCGTCGCGATGACGACTGATATGCGCCTGATGAAGTTTATTACGAGTATGTCACGGAATGACTACATACGAGTGTCATTATACTGGTAAGATTACGGGATAAATACAGGGTAATACATGCAAATTACGATGTGGTGCGGGAGCCTAGTGTCGCCGCGCGTGATGCCGCCAAATAACTAGTATAGGCATCGGTGTGGGCGCGTTTCGAATCGTTTGCAGCTTTAGCACGCACTAACACCTAGGATATATATGTCCAAGCGTCTTATGCGTCTAACCCGTTGCCACGGTACGCTGTGGGTGTCCCCGCGGGGTTAGTTGTGGCCGGGCTGCACATTATGATACAATTACGCACCCTAGTATTTCCCACTGCCAGCCGATTGGCACGGATTCATGCTATGCGTGAGCGGTTCCTTCAACACTGCCCTACATGCCTTTCCCGCTCGGTTGAGCGGTCGTCTCGTACGCGAGACGTCCGGGTACCGATTCCTGGCCGATGCATTTTCGGCAATATCGTCCCGGCGTGTCATGGGTTTCCCCGGTTGATGCATTAGCCCTTTGGGGTTCGATTGAGGTAATGGTCCACGGGCTATGCCATACCTGCAACTGCAGATTATAGCGCACGAGGTCAAATGTTGGGCGGGGCGGCTTCGGCCGATGTCCCGGGGCGAACTTTACTTTTTACTGCTGTTTTGCATGTGGCGGAGGTGAATTCGATACTACCATCGAATATATGTTGGTGGAGTGCCCGCGGTGGGGGTATCACCGGCAAATTATTTGGGGTTGTTAGTTCTGGAGTTAAGGGATTTATTAGTAGTCTGCTTATTGTGTCAACACCTGCGGACTTACGTGCTTTTATTTGGGGCAGGGTCCCCCCTTCCCGTAATTATCGGCGCCCTGGATTTACTAGGAATGGAAAATTTTCCAGCTATGGCGTCGGGCCCTCCCTCGCATTGCATTTTTTGTTGCACATATAAGGATTTTCAGGAGGAAAAAAATCCTTATCGCACTCCCGAAATGCTTTGCTCCGCGGGGTGGGGCCCCAACTTGCATTACTCGAATAGGCCGACGCCCAAACGGGTAGGGCGGACCTTTCGTGGTCAGTTGAGTGGCTCAATGCCGGGCGGTATTTTGCTGGCAGTGTTTTTGACGGTGATCCAACACTGTTGGAAATGCCGTCACTACTGGCCACTGGTAAATTAGTCATGCAGAATGCTTTGGCAGTTTGCTTGTCAACCAACGGAGCGTCGTCTACACAAGGCATTCCGTAATTGGATCGCTGCCTATACGGCCGTCGCAGAGACGCTGCAAGGGTTTCACCAGGGTTTACGGGTTTACCCCTGGTTTCACTTGTGCCAGTCTTGTCCCGGGGCGGGAAGCTCAAGTACCTATCAGAACGTAATATCTGAACCAGTACATATCACTCATCCATCCCGCCTCGTGCGGAATACGGGCCGCTTGTAGCTAGGCGGGTTTTGCCGTGTTGATCTTTTGGTACTGCTTTTAGCGGTGGATTTAGTACAGGGCACTGGCCTTTTTGTAATTCACACCAGTATCAGTACCTATACCTCTACGACGAGGACTTATTTTTTTCTATACGTGGGTATGGGGATATCCTGGCGTGAAGCTGGCACTGCAGCCCAGTCGTGCCGGTGGGCATGTCCCCCTTGCGAGCGGTCGACACCGGGTGAAGGGAACCTTCGTGCTTCTCGGGCGGCATATTGTTCTCGCCACAACTCACACCACCCACCACGCTGGACACGCAGGACGCAAGCTGACATGGGGACCACCATGGACGTGGCCAAGCGGCTGTCCTTCGGAGACCTGTCACTCCACACCCCTGAGGTGCTGGACGTCCCAGAGCTGCTGGCAGCGTTTAGAGCGCCCTCGGCCCGTAGCTTCGAGAGGTGACTGCGCTGACTGCCGTTGACCGCTGACGAATAACCTGACCATGGTGGTATTTGTACGAGTAGCGGCATGTCAGCGGCGCTGGCTGCCAGCCCCCCTGGCCTGACCAGTACCGCTGCCACCTGCTGCGCGGCGCCCTGCGGTGTACGGCAGGGCGCTGGAGCAGCTGGTCGCCGTCAACGGCAGTCGTTTCGAGAAAATGCTGGCTGCGTCCCACCGGCAAGCCGAATCGGGCAGCGAGTCTGACCTGCAGCGCTTGCGCAAGCAGCTGTCCATGGTCAAGAACAACTTTCAGACGTATGATGTCCAGGACGAGTTCATGTCAGGTGCGGGGCTTGAGCTGCTCATAGAGAGGAACTAGAGAGGTCTCACGCGGGATAAGGTTCTGACTGTTTTGGGTGCTGAGCCGTTTGTTCCTGACAAGAGCCCCGCCGGCACCCACCTAGCCCTGCTGTCCGGTGACCTGCAGCAACAGGCGCCGGCAGGCGACGCGCACGCTGACGCAGCAGAGCTCAAGCAACACAAAGATTCCAATGACAGCATGCGTGAGGAGATCCTTGAGTCGATTGTTACATTGGTGCGGGCATCTATGTTGCAGTGTTTCGGGCACATCAACCCGAGGGGGGGGGCAGGGGAGTGGGGACAGGACCAATCTGTCAACGCAGGGGCTTAACAAAGTGTTGTCTGCTGCATCATCTGGGATCTAGGTGGAGGCCAACAATGTTGTCAGCGAGAAGGAGAGCTGCGTGAAGAGTGAGCTGGAGACATTGGCCAAGGAGGTGGCAGCCCACCAGGCATGGAAGTCCTCCCAGGTTGACCGCCACCACATATGTTAGACCACTTAGCCCATATTATTCCGGCTCTGCAATGTCCAGCTCCACATTTCGCTAAGCAGTGCGCTCCGCGCTCCCTGGCAACCTGTTAACCGCAGCAGGAGAACAGGCAATCCTCTCCCATGTCAAATCTGACCTCTGAGGTATGCAGCCCAATCAGGCTGGCCTGGAATCGCCCCTCAAGGAGCGAAGATCGAATAGGAAGGGGGTGGGGGCTGATCCTCTGCCACTCTGGCTATCACAGGCTGACAGCTTGGAGAGGATGTGTGTGGAGCATGAGGCGCTTGCGGTGGAGCTGGAGTCCGCCATCGCGTCCGAGCTGGATGAGATGGAGGCACTGCACGCAGAGGTGCAGGCGCTGGAGGAGGCCAACGCCAGGAGCGCCGGTCCCGGCACCGCCAGCAGGTTCACGGATGCCGGCGAGTGGTGCCGGGAGCTGGAGGCACTCTTTGCGACGCTTTCCGGCGTGGAGGTCGCCGCCATCGACGAGGGTGCCATCCAGTTGCGCCTGACAACCCACACGAAGGACGCGCAAGGTGGGCCTCTGCCCCACTGGGCGTAGACGCAGCCAAGCGCGGTCCCCAGACACACTCGCCACGCTGCCGACGCTGCTGTGTTGCTATGTTGCTCTCAGGGAGCGTTCAGGTCGCGACACACAGCCTGGAGGTGTGCCTGGCGCCGGGCGAAGCGGGCGTGCAGAGCCTGGCCGTCAGCCCCCCTGGTGTGCCGCTGGCGGACATCCAGGCGTTTGCTTTGCAAGGTGGGCGGGGCGTGTTGCCCCTGGCGGTGCAGCAGGTGCATGCACGTCTGGCCGCAGACGCCCGGCGGAAGCTCGGGCTGCAAGGTGCCACCCCTGGAATCCCCCCCGCCCCATCTGCCTATCTCCCGGCCCCTCCCTTGCCCCTCTAAACCCCAGCAACCAAGCTGCTAGCTGAGAAGCAACTCCGTTTGGCTACTTGCAACCCCCGGTAGCCGCGCGTAAGGTGTTTCAGGTGACACAAGTCACAGAGGACGCCACGCTTTTCCGGTGCCTGCTGGCTGGCGGTGCCGCAGAGCTAGAGTGCCGACTCCCCCTGTCCTGGCCCGCGCCGGGCGTGGGTATTGAGCTCATCGACCTGCAGGTAAGCACACTGCGCCCCTGGCCAGCCCGCTTGCCTGTCTTTCGGTGCGCTGTGCGTTGCGCAATCATCCGCCGAATCCTCCGCATGCTAAACTGCATGGTCCCTCCTGTTGGCATGTCAGGCTGGCTCTGGCGCGGACCTGACTCCCATCCTGCAGACTGCTCGTGAGACTGGCGACGAAGGCTCATTGTTAAATAAGCTGCACTCTCTGGAGGCAGCCGTTTCTGCTGCACTCCCTCCTGCAGCCCAGTGAACCGGCTGCGCCAAAGCTGCCGTAGCGAAAGCTGGACTCTGCCTAGGCCGGCAACAAGCTGGGAATACTTCCCCCCCCCCCCCCACCCCCCCAACCCCCCCTGCTCTCAAGGTGCCATAAGCTCAAGACGCTATTTCTACTCAGTGTGCCCGGCCCTTGAGGCACTCTGTGGTGCACCTCTTTAAGCACTGGTCGTTCCAATCTGGCACCTGGTGCATCTCGGCACACACGACGCGCTGGCAGGCCTCCACACACGCGTCGTTGCTGGAGACTCCGCACACTGTGACGCATGTGTTGGGCGTGGGGTCCTTGGCGAGGCCGCCCATCCGCTGCAGCAACTTGGCCGAGGTGCAAACCCGCTCGCACACAAAACCCGAGGAGGAGCCCGCCCCCTCATCTTCGGGCCCGCCCTCTTCCGTGCCCTTGTTTTTACCTCGCGCGGACATGACGCCGCGCGCCACTAGCGCAGGCACCGCCAGGCCGGCGGCCCACCACGGTTGCATGCTGTGCGCGGCGCGTCTGCGGCACCGCCGACCTTTGTGGCTGAGAGAGTCAGAGGGTGTATGTACCAATGCTTCCGGCGGCAACCCTGATGCGAGTTGGAGGCAGTACGGGGACGGCCGCTAGTATGGGGTAGTCGGCAGAGGGAGTGGTCATGATGGTGCTGGCGGCGCGCTGCGCTGCTGCTGCTGGCGGTGCAATCCGCTGCCGGGCGCGGCCGTACGTACCGGGTACGGGATAGTAGTACATGTCTCACAATATAAATATATCGCCATTCCTACTACTAGTGTCATATATGTAGTGTGTATCATGATTCCTCGCGTATAATAGGGACTTCATGAGCAGAGCAACAGCGAATTATAACATAAGCGCAGCATAGCGACTATATCGCGATGACGGTAGATATAGTCTACATAGATATAGATACATATATAGTCGCTACCGCCCGTATACGCAGGGGTAATCCTGCCCTGTAATCCTTAGCTCCAGTGGAGTATAAGTAAAAAGCAGGAACCCCATAATTGTAGTTGCGAGTTGTTGGCTGCCCACCTGCCACACCACTGCTAGCGCCGCAGCTGCCGGAACAAGCTCGCAGGAGGGGGAGGCCTCCCCCGAAGCGGGACGGGGGGAGGCGGGATGATGCGCGAAGCGGGGGAGCCAGTAGTACGGGTGTGCGCCCCGCTGCTGCGGACGCACCTGCTGGGGCTGCTGGCGGCCCTGGACGCGGCGATCACTACTTGCCTGGTCCTTCTATGCATCAGGGTGCCCCCCCCCCCCCCCCCCCCCGGACCCTCCCGCCACGCGCCCCCTCCACACACACACACATGACACAGATGCACGCACACGCATGCGAGAGAGAGCGCACACTGTAGCGGACCACTGCAGCGGGACGTATTATGATGCTGTGTCTGTGAGGTGGGGGGGGGGGGGGGGGGGGGGGGGGGGCGCAGCGCTAATCCCCCGCCGCGTTCGGGGCGTTGCTTCGCCTATTTGTTGCGCAGGGTAACGTCTGGCAAGCGCTGTTTCCACCGGGCTGGCCCAGCCGGGACGCCTACGCCACCTCGCTGGGCGACGTGGTGGCATTGCTGGGGCTACGATGGTGCTTAGTGACCGCGACAGGCTTTGGTAGCGGCTTCCTGCTAACACGCCACGGGCTGCTGCTCACCGCGGGCGCTCACTGTCTGTCGACAGTCTTCCTGGTCGCCAAGGGTGTGGCCGCACTGGAGATGGGCCGGAACTGCGATGGCGATGACTGCTCGCCGCCGCACCTGGGGGGCCTCAACCTGCCCGCCACACTGGATGCCTTCAGCGTGACGGCCGCCTGGGCGCAGTATGCCCTCACGCTGCGTTCGCTGCGCCTGCTGCGTACGCAGCTGGAGGTGGATTTGGCGCGCAGCCTGAGCCCCGGGCTGGCCTGCTCCTGGCTGGCGGCCTCGGAGGCACGGCAGCCGCTGCTACCTGGGGAGGGGGCGCGTCTGGCGGAGGCACCGCCGCCAGAGGCAATGGGCCTGCGGGACGTGGGTGGCTACATGCCGCCCCCCGGCAGAGCGGACAGCGATGACGGCGACAGCGAGGCCTCCTTCCACACCACGCGCAGCGACCATAGCGCCGCGAGCTCCTTTGCCTCCGCCGCAACTGCTGCCACCTTCACCTCCGCCACCTCTTCATACCACTCTGTGGCATCCTCGGCGGACGGGTCCGGTGGGCAACCCCGCCGCAGCTTCTGGGGGCGCTGGAGGTCTTGACGTGTGGCCTGTGCTGCCACTCCCTGTAACAACTGTAGCATGTATACTTGGACTATGGAACTCGCCCCGTCCCGGTCATGCCTTCCCGCAGCCCCGCTGATATTCCACTGGCAATGCCTGCATACGCATCAGTGGGGCTGGAAATATGTGGGAGCGAGTCTCTGGGCAATATTATGACAGAGATGGGAAGTCGGCAATGCGTACCGTGTGTCCGGCATTGCAGCATGCGAGTGTGGTGCAGGCGTCATAGTGTCTTACACCAGCGCGGAGGTGCCCAACCTTAGTTGGAAGGGAGGTGCAAGGTGTGTGCTGAACAGATGGGCTTTCGCTGCAGAGAATGTATGCATGCTCTCCGGCAGACAGGTGCCATGGCTTTTGGTGTGGCAACATATTGTCATAATCGTGGCAGCTTTCTTTTCAATGCCCATGTGTAGGATAGCACGAACACCAGCAGGCGTGAGTACATCGAGGTAGGCGGCGGTAGATAGCCAGAATTTACATTTGTTATGTACCAGCTGGGGGATTTCAACTTCTGTTCACACTGCCCAAGAAAAGCAATGATTTGTTAGGGCACATAGTGTTGACCACGTACAGCTCCATCATTCTTAAATTATTGGTATATTTTGTCGTTTTAAAAAACAGACGATGTATCATGGCTGGTGTTGCGCTGACTATTATGTACCGGTAGTATCATTATTTCAATATCATCCTAATATATCCCCCCCCCCCCTCCCACACACGCACACACACACACACACACACACACACACAAGTCTTGTCCCCTGCCCAAAATCACACAACACTCGGGAATTCACTGTTGCGCGGGTATTCGGCAATATTATTGGATGCCATACAACCAATCTCAGGCACGCTCAATAGCCACTGGGCGCATCGTCTTAAATAGCGAAATGTCGGTTATTTAGGCGCGGAGAAGTGGGTGATAAAGTGGTAGGACAGCTGCAACAGTGCGTCATTTTAGCACTGTAAGCGGGTTCGGAGCATATGGATAACGGTTTTTGGCAAGTATAGGTGCGATTCTCTTCCAAATTCGCCGACATAGTACCATTATGCGACAACCCCGTGTTATTTACTGAGTAAAAATGAGTCTTTACGCGAGAGGGTACACGAGTCTGAGCGCCGCCATCACTGTTGGATAAAAAATGCTGCAATTCCAGTCTTGGGAGGTGTGCCAAGAGGCATATCTTCGCGAAACGGTGTCGGATTGAGGCGTACGAGGTCGGCGCGTTAGAATGCGCATGGCGGAAGTGCTTTCACATGTATCACTGGACACACAATATTCGGATTTTCGCGCTCAGAATTGCCATTTGCTAACATATATGGGATACACACGATCCGAAAATCTTATATGTGAATTTGTGTTTGGATGAATAACATGTGTGTTTACATAGATGTATACATGTGTGTGTGTGTGTATTATTTACTACACGTTTTCAATCTTTGGAGCCGAATGTCAGGCCCCGTAACGGGCACTTAGGTGCAACCCATAGTGCCTCAGACTCGAGCCCACTATAGGTCTCACACTCGCCGAAACAGGGTCCGCTTAATTGCAATTAATAATACGGTACTTGTACCGGATCCCCCATACTGTACCTATTATTCATACTAGATCCATACTGACATTTACGGCACAATAGTAGCCCCCGCCTATTACCCGCTTACTCCCGATTATTCCCGATTCGTTAACTCGTCATTAGGAGCTGCTTATTGCCCATGGGGTAGGACTGCACGTAGCGAGGCCACTCGAAGCGTGAAAATGCTCACGCGCATACGCGAAAGCTAATGTATCCTTTTTTGCAAAGCGCACGCGCATGCACATGAGGTCATGAGACTTCAGTGATGAGTGACGGCAAATTATATGTGAGTAAAGGTAGCGACTTAGATAGCGACAAACGATGACACGTCGTGCTACGAGTATGGTAGGGAACGGTACTACCGGTTACCGGCGGTAGCTACGGGTAGAGTAAGCTCCACCCGCTCCACTCTACGTGAGCCTCCATCCTACCAGCAGCATGTCCATGGAATATGTTGCGCTGGCAGTGAGATACCTCCGTCCATGATGAGTCCTCGTCGTTTTCTGCTTGTATATATTACGCACGAAATATACAAATGCACCGCTCGGAAGTCATGCGCGGGTGCGTAGCGTTACTCGTGGCAGTTTGCCCCGAAAAGTTGACCGGACGCGACCACACACGACAACCGCGAGCCGCCACCGCGCCGCGTGCGGTCTCGTTACCTTGTCGCTCGAGTGCCCGCACGCGCCATCTCCGATGTGAGTGCTCATACATGGAGCCTATCATATTCGCTACATGTAGGCATATGCGGTTTTTCATGATGGTAAAGGTTTAAGATTTTATTCTGTCGGTCGAATAACACGACTCGATGCTACTGAGAAGTTCCCCGACTCCTATCCACTGGAACTTGACCGCAGCAAGCAAGCCCAGTACTAGTGCTACCCATAATAGCTTGAAATAAGTAAAATATCGTGTAAAGGACGACGACCACAACAATCACCAGTAGCGTGCCACGCATCAAACTGCCAACACGCCGCAAAGGGTAGCAGCTATCTAGTCGCGGCCGATACGCGAGTACCTTTGATCGTGTCCGAAAGGCTTATCTCTCACTGCATGGATTGCGCGCTCCCCGCATAAAGGCCCCGGCAATAAGACCGCGAGTACGGATTCGCTCAGAGCCCGCACTGGGGCGCCGCGTGGTGTATCCAGTATTTGCATCTAGTTGGCTACGCTCCATGGCGGGACCGCATTGAGCAGCCCGGCCATGTGCAGCAGATAATAGTAGACAACTCGGCCAGCCGCGACCAGCTTGGTCGTCGTATCGCGGGTCAGCAAGCATGTAATTTTTTGAGGCGGGGCGGAGGTCAACAAGCATGTACCATGCGAGTCGCTTAAGGTCCTTCCATAAACTAAGGTCACGATACCGTCATTGTCGTTGGTGGTACGTTAATACAATATGTGAAATCTTCTTCTTCCGATGACGAAAAAATGTTCTATACATGACGGTCACTGCGTGACCGCGTCGCTGCGTGGGCATGGCAAGGCGTCCGGGGAGATTTCGTCCCACCCCACGCCACGGCAATGCCGTGCCCAGCCACCATCGCACGGGGCACGACCCACCCGCCCGCCGGCCGAGATTATTAAGTTTCAGCATGCATCGGAGAGAACATGCCTTCACTAAATGGTCAACACAATGGTAGGCCTCCGCTTCCTCCCAACTATTGGCCAATAACGCAGCTCCCCCAACACCTCGTCCCGTATAGCACATCGTAGCACAAGTATATAGAGCTACATTACCTCTCATCCTCCCTCCTGAGTGCTCCCTTGCCTGTGAGCCCCTCGCTCCCCGGCTACTGATACTATTTCCGTATCACGCTAGTTGCCTCGACCCTTGCAGCACCCCATTGGACGGGACGTTTATCTACGGGACGGGACGTTTATCTACGACACGGAACCATATGCAATGCTAGCGGCGAGGTCTCACAGCGCCACAACACGCGCCACCGCAGTACATGTGATGTGCCGCGGGTAATTGGTCGGGGAGTTAGTTGGTGCTGAGTTGCTTTGGAGTTTGAGGGGTTGGCTATGCATCACGTACGTGGTGCGCATGACGTCCAAACCATGTCGCCGTGCGCATGGTCCCGCCTCTGCGAGGCGGTGACGCGATGATGATCTTCATGTCACGCGACGCGACCCAAATGGCATGTTCGTGTGTGACATGTCCGTGCATCACCGCGTCATCGGCAGGACAGGTACCCGTACGAAAACCCGATGACGATGACGCCGATACTACCGTATAGAACGTGTTAATGAGAATATATACATGTACATGTACCAGCACCAGCGCTAGGCAACATATATAGATATATGTCGCCGTGATGGGCGTAGTGTCGTCCTAGTGCCTTTTGGGTAATTTTTGATCAGCTTTTGCAGCTAGCCCATGGCATGTAAATAACTATGTCGTCCGTGGCCGCGTGCGCGTGACGCTCGGCGGTCTCGACCCTGCCCGGCCGGACTGGAATGATACACGTAGCGACCAGCGAGAACGAGGCCATCATGACTTACCACATCCCCACCCCCTTCGGGGATGATGGCTGCTTGCCTAGACCCTAGCATGCAACCACCGGCCCATGACCGCTTCTCGGCCAGAGTAGTAGGCCCCCTTGCTTGACTCAGAAAGTGGGCCGGATAAATCGGCGCTTTGGGTGGTCCCATGGTTGGGTTCCTAGGCTGCTTGGTTCGGAGTTCGTGAGTGGGGCCGATAAAACGTACGGGTGGCCCTATTCATTTCAAGACTGCAATCCCGATCACCATTGAGGCCTATGCGCCCCAAGCGAAGCCATTCATCCACTGTTAGAGTGGCATGTAGCTGCAAGGTAGTGCCCCTAACTTGGTAAGGTGGCGATCGTGTTGGGCATACGCCATACGCGGGCCGGTGGCGGTATAGCATTGAAGGTCGGTGAGCGGCGGGCGGTGGTGATGAGCGATGAGCACTCACACCTAGCCCGAGGACCTCGCTAGCTCAGCACCGGCCCCCACGATTAGGCCAGCTCATCCCCCCTCCCTCCGCCAGCTCGCAGACTGCTAGTTAAGCACTATATGTACTACCTTTATGTTGGTGGGATCGTTGTTGGGTTGTATGACATCACGCCGGTAGTCCGGGACGGTGGCATGTAATGCGTGTCACCCGAGGAAGTCGGTAAACGCCTGCGATGTTATTACGGGCTGCACGCACCGCGCTGGCGTGTAGCGACCGCGCGGCACCCGAAGTCGCGATATCAATGCCGTTCGGGGATCCCCCCATGTTATTCCTTACGGGCGGTGTTCGCGGTGAGTGCACCATAGCGACGGGGGGCGGTGCGGGCTAGGTCCTGCGAGTCGGTCACAACGGGATGCCCGCGTTTTGCTGTGTTGATATCATTTTATTCAACAAAACTGCTGAACCACCGCGCTGACCCACCGGCACCGCTCGCCCATATAGCTATTGACCCGACATGAGCGGTATTGTGGCGGACCACCGCATATCCCCAAATAGCCATGCTTCATGGGTAGGTCTCTGAGCTCTCTCGCTCGGTACCCTGTTTGCCTTCCATTTGCCCCGCTACCGGTGAATGCATATTGTCAAACGGTCTTTCTTACTTTGCGCCTAGCTATAACCTATGGTTTTCACGTCTGATACTCGGCAACATCCGCAGCCGCGCAGATTCTTGTTGGTACTATTATTCAGTACCCGTATATGGCAATAATTCCAGGCAAATCCGCAGATATCAGGCTTCTTAGGGGACCCATTTGCTGGGTCGCAACTCCGGTGTCAAGGTGGTCGTCCCGGTGGTTGTTACCCCATGGTCAGTCAGAACGGGTTGAAAATGGCGGGCCGAATTTGTTTAAAAAAGCACTTAAAATACATACAGTCTGGGCCACGTATCCGCGGTTACGAAGGTATTGATGAAAGTAATGCGGGGCGCTCCGGCGCGTAGTCTCTAGGCGACTTGATGCTGCCCACCCGAGCCTACTCCCGTCGCCGCGACCTTCAAGTTAGCCAGCTCGGTGCACGAACGCTATATCGCAGCACAGCTAAAATCGAAAACTCCAATCCTAGTCCATTTTGCGAGCCTATCACCGCCGTAAGTTGTTGCCAACCGGACGGCATGATGATGGGGTGGCGGTAGTGTGGCATTCAGCTGCCGGATGCGCCGCCGTCATATAGGGATCGATCGAGGTGGCATACATTGGTGGCCGGCTGGCACCGACCAGCTGCATGCATGGGTCTGCGAGGGGTAGATAGCCCAGTTGTGGCGCGGAGTAGCGCATTGAAGCCGGATGTGCCATCGGCGCATGGGTCGTTATGCCCGGGAATGGCAGTCTTCTTTACCGTCGAGCCGAAGGCCGGCGGCATGGGGGGCTAGTGTGTCGCGAGGCGCGAAGAGAGTTTCCCCCGTATGAATTGAACGGCCCGTTGTCCATGTGGGACACTGGTTGTGTGTTCAAGGAGCCGGCGCACGGTGCCCTCTGGACGATCGTCGACCGCATCCTGGCAAGCGAGACATTATGTCCTCGAGCTGGGCGTGGGGCATCACATCTGAGTGTTGGCTTGTACACCAAGGACCTTGCATGTCACGAAGACACGAGCTCTATCACATCGCGAACCCATGGTGGGTGCGCTGCGACAAAGGAAGATGGGGACAGCCAAGCACCCTAGTGCTTTCAAGCCCACGACGAAGCAACATTCGGAAGCAGGGCTACATGGGATGTCTGCATCGGGAAGCGCGCGCGGGGTGATGCCGTACGGGCGTACGTGCGGCAACTTCCGCCGAACGATTAAATTGCCGAGAGGCTGCTGGGTCGGTGCAACCGGCTGGGTCGGTGCCGCTCCGCGGCCTCGGGCGGTCGGGCACGCCACGTGGACATGCTAGCACCGTAAAGGTGCCGCACCGCCCTGCAAAGTAGACAAGGGAAGAGGAAACCCCACTACTTGAAGTATAAATCACAATCGTTTGATATAGTTACCAGGTAACTATACATGAGCTACAAAAGGCGATCAGGAAACCCCCGAAAAGGCAATAGGAAACGTCAACTACAGCAATTGCGCGGCGGTGGAAATATTTTGGGTGATTAGGGACGGGTGTCTAATTAGATATGTCAACTGGTATGGAGATGGGGGTGAAACCCAGGAAATGTTTACCAATTATGGCCCCCTCTGGATCAAGGCATTCGCCGGCTGTTGTGCTCATCTATTAATCTTTTTGGTTACAGGGAGAGCGTCAAGAGAATAATGCTTTTTGTGCTCATCTATCCATTCGTCAGTCGCCGCTGCTGGCACTACAGGGTACAGTTCCAATGCGCGGCGACGCACGCGATAGTCGCCAATGACAGCGGTGGTAAACGACGACATCTACAAAAATACGCTTGTCCACTACCGCCGACCCCCAACGCTATGGGGTCGCAGCACAAAGCGTGAGCGCAATTCAAGTGGACGTACACTTGCTTAGCTGCCGGTTTGGCGCCATTCGAGCTAGTCGCGTGCTCTACTGCTATCCCGGCCTGCTCGCGGTGAAAAAGCCGCTGTGCACCGCACCCCGAGGCGAGTCGCTGCCCGGCTATACGTATTAATTAAGGGGTTGGTAGGAGAGGGGAGGGTGAGAGTACTATGCACAGAGGGGCTTGACCACGGCGCCAATACAACAGTAGATGGGCATGCAGCCCGCCAAGGGCATCCGCGGGGGCAGCAAGACGTGGCGCCGACCAACCGGCCAGACGCCCGCCTTTGCACAGGCTCCGGGCAGCGCGGGCGCGGCGAGCGCGGCGCCCTCTCGCGCTCCCGGTGAGTCCTCTGCCCACCGTCCCCTGACTGCCCATCGCGAAACGAGAACAGGGCGCGGCGGATAGGCTTTGGGGCGGGCTTGCCGTGGGATCTGTTCAGGGAATACATGTATTCTTATCTGTCTCCACAAGCTCAGCTCTGACTGGACATGCTTATCGCCCATCCACTGCCGCTGCAGCCACGTCTGGCGCCAAGGCCGCTCCCCATCCCCGCACGGCGCCGCGCAGCGGCTCGAACAAGTGGGTCCGCAGCGAACAACCAGCGGCGGGGGGCGCACCGCCACCGGCACCCGCCCAGCGACGCGCCGCCGCCAGCAAGCCCCCGCCGCGCCCCGCACCGCAGCCTCTGCCTGGTGCCTACGTCAAGCAGCAGGCGCATCAGCTGGTGCGGGCGGTGGCGCGCCCCGCGGGCAGCGCAGCGCCTGTGCCCAAGCCGCCCGCCCGCCCGGCTCCCAAGCCACTGTCAAGGGCGGCCGCACCAGTACCTGTACACAAGCATCCGGCTGCACCCGCCACGAGTGGACCTCCCTCCAAGCACAAAGGTGCCTCGCCCCCTTGCACATACCGCACTAATGCCCCCTACCTTGGCATGAGTTCAACAACTGTCGTTTTACCAAACAATGATTTCGTATTTTTTACCAATTTCAATACTGTTTTAAGTGTGATGCTAACAGCAGGATGTTCTATGCCCGATCCCCCTGGGCAGGGGGTTCGAATAGCACATCCTTTTTTTTTGGGGGGGGGGGGGGGGGGGGGAAGGTTGAGGGGGGGTTCGCCTCCCGCCTGCCCCCGGCCGCTGTATTTACACCTCTGCGTGTCCTCCAAACCAGCAGACCGCATTCTACCACCACCCCCCGAGTTGGGCCGAGGTCCCCCGGCAAATCAAGCTGTCACACTGGACACCCACATGAAAGTCCCCCGCACACAGGCGGGAATGCATTGTAAGTATATAAACGACACACTTATCACGGCGGCCCATACAGAGATGCTGGACTGTGCCGCAACGAACGGTAGTTTCGCCACCTCTGGAAACCGGAAAGCATCCCCCTACGCAACCACTTACTCCCCTCTCTCCCCCGCCACAGTCTGGCGGCGCGAGGAGGGCAGCAAAGCGGCGCAGCGTGCGGACCCAGCGGCAGCTGGTGCGCCCAGAGCGAGCGGGAGCCGACCGTCCGGCCCACCCGCCGGAGAGCCGACCAGCGCATGCGCCGCGGGCCTGGTGCCCAGCTACAAGCTGAGCCAGAGCGGCTTCAAGCTCATCCGCAGCGGGCTGACCAGCGGCATCCAGGCCGCGCAGCTCTCACCCGCGTACAGCGCCCGCCGCCGCGTGCTGGTCGGGTCCCCCCCCCCCCCCCCCACACACACACAGTTCTGCGCCACCCTTTCGCCAAAATTCTGTATATATGTATATATCAGCTCGGCTAGGTGGGAAAGGGAGGAAGGGGGGGGGGGGGGTTCCTGACTCGGGATTATGTGGCAGGGGCTTTGTTGTCATTATCATCGGTGGTGGCAGCAGTAGCTAACGCATCTGGGTCCCCCCCCCCCCCCCCCCCCCATTAAACCAAATGGTTGTCACATGCAGCCGAAACAAACATGTCAACGTTCGCTTAGACAGACTCTTGAGGGCGATCGCGCTGTTTATCCGTAATGTTTTTGTTGAACATATCGCTATCACACCAAAATTGCCACTAGTTCCTGCCTCAGACTGTACCAGGGGTCAAATGGGGCCTCGCGGCGTGGGCATTTGCTACCCGGTGGGGATGGTAGGGACAGCGTCACCGTATTCGATGTCTGTGCCGCCCGGCAGTAGGGTACCTGTCATCTCGCGCCGTTTGTTGAGCAAACACAGCATGTGGCACCCTTAGCATGGTGCATAGCGCTGTACTAGGGTAATTTGAAACCCTAATACACAAGGGTGGCGGCGTGAGACACAATCCCGAGCACGGGCAGCTAAGGCATTAGGCATGCTGACGGCCGCGGGCGGGGGCACGCATGCGGCGGGGCTCGCGGCCACGCAGCGCTGGCAGGGGCAGCTGGCGACGCGGCGGCCGCTGCACGCGAGCTCGGGCGGGTGGCGGGGGCGCAAGGCGGGCGCGCAGCGCCGGGCCAAGGCTGGCCATGCCAAGGTAACCCCCCCCACCCCCCCCTAAACACACACACGTACACACAAGCGTCCCCATGTTGCTGCCGCATCCATAACCTGCTCTACCCTCACTGGCAAGCGCTGGGTTTCCATAGCGATGAGGCGCTGTTCATTGGGGCAGAGTCCATTCATGCATCATCGCGGACATTATTATACGTGTGTCCTTCTGAGCGTGCCCTTTTGGTGCCTGCGTGAGCCCCGCAAACGCTTCAGGATTGGAAACCTGCGTCAATAATCACGTGGGGTTTCCCGATCCATTTGACGCCTGAAGTTATGTTGCGCTTTGAGTCTTTGGGGCGAGTTGAACATTGTGCGGACTCAAAATGGCTTGAGGGCACCCCGCTTGTCAACATGTCCGGTATTCTCTGAATATTTGTGAAGCGCGCGGATGTGTGTTACGGTGCACCATCGGATCATGGTCACACCCCCGTACAGAGAGGCATTACGGTACAGTGAGCTCGCTGCTGATTGGAGTGCTTGCTACCCCGGTCAGTCCCCCCCATATCCGCGTGGCTCTGATGGCGCCTGGATTGCCCTCGCACAGGACCGTGGGAACGCGCAGCCGCGCCCGGCCAGCAAGCCCTCCAAGCTGAAGCGCATCGGGGAGCACGTGTACAGGGTGGAGGGCACCGGCGCGGGTCAGACGCTGACGCGGCAGACGAGTGACACGCTGTCCCAGGTCGCGGCAGCAACAGCGGCCCGCAGGTATGCTTTCTTACATCCCCTGGCCTTCTCTGCGAATCGTGAATTTGGTCGCCCGGCCATCCCGTCTTCTGTTGGTTGCCGGTACTCGTGCGGGCTCTGTGGTCAATCGCTTCAGTGGTGCTCGTTTGCCCCTCGTTTGCCCCGTCTCCAACGTCACCCCCCCCCCCCCCCCCCCCCCCCGCCCCCCTCCTCTGCCGCTCTTTGTTCCCGCCGGTCCCCACCCGCAGCCCAACGAAAAGCGCTGAACTGGGCCAATCTCGGGTTGCCTCAACAAACTTCAGCACAGCTTCCAGGCTCAAGAACGCCCATCAATTCATGAGTATTGCATCACAAGCTGTAGCTGGAAGTGTGCTCGTTAGCGTACGAAACACCTGTGTCACCAGACATTCCTCACCATGTGGCAAAACACCTTCGCCACTTTGCAGCGACATGCCGGCTCCTGGGAGCTCAGTGCCCCTCTAAAAGGGAGCGCATGCTGACCACTCCCTTTTCTCAGGGACACATGCACGTTTTCTCTGTATCTGCGTAGGTCTTGGGGTATGGACTGGACGCCCGTCCAATACTCATCTAACAGCAAGGGTAATTGGACGAGATGAGTCATTCCCCTCATCGGAGATAGGCCCCGGAAGTATCATTGCCATTTACATTTGGTAGAGCTTTCCATGTATGCCTTCCATTCAGTAGAGCTTTCCATGAGGCGGGATAAGCCGGTTTTATCGTTATTTCCAGTTCTGTTTTGGGGGCAGAAGCAATGAATATATAAACTTATTTACATATATAAAGATAGCCCGCACGGGCCGACGAGCTGCACTTGCGCGTGCTTGCTAGAGCAGTCTGCGTATGGACTTCGCCTCCTCAACCACCAATGGTGCACCAACTCCCCCCCCCCCCCCCCCCCAACTTGACATGCCACACGATGTTTGTGAACTTGGCCTATGGATTAGCCAACCATTCTGCCAGTGCGCTGGATTTCTGGGGGTCAATCCCAATGTCCATGCTACCTGTGGTTCTTGCGCCCGGCATATCATGGATTGGGGCACCCTCTTGCCATGCTGCACCCGGCACCCCATGCTCAGCAGCTCTCCGCCTGGTCTCCTATTCTTGTAGTTACTTCCGTGGTGATGCGCCTATGCAAGAGAGAGCAGTGCCTGTGGTGTTGGTCGATACATGGGCCGGCCTGGCGCTGCTTGTAGCCCATGCGCTACCGTTGCTTTCTGTTGCCTAGAGGGTTGACGATACCACAAGTTGCCCTTATCACCCCCACCCCTCCCCCTCCAGCCCCGGGGCCGTCTCCTTGACGAGTTGTTGCCCACTGCTGCCAGGGTGGCAACCGCAGCGAGCGCCGCCGTGACGGCGCGCCTGAGGGCGCAGCAACAGGCCGCCAGCACAGGCGTGCCCACCGCGGTGAAAGGCAGCAGTCGCGTCGCAGCGCTGCTGGCGTCCGCCAAGCGGCAGAGCCGCATGCGCGCGAGCCAGTCGCTAGGGAAGCAGGCGGGCCTGCTGGCGGTGCGGCGACGCGTCTTCAAGCGGCTCAACGTGTCGCAGCGGCGCCCATGCCCCGTGTTTTGCCGGTAACCCTCCCCCCCCCCCCCCCCCCCCCCCCCCCAAAAAAAAAAAAAACCGCCTGGGATGTATCACCGATACTTTGTCAACCTCCGCTGTGCCAAAACGCTTTTACGATATATATCATGCCATACTATAGCCAAAATATTTCGCCTCATTGTCAACACAAGAGCAGCTCGCTCTGCCTGACAAGACGAACGCAGTGTTGGTCCGGGAATTATCCCGCAGTCTGCCACAGCTCTCCCTCTCTCCCTCCCTCTCTCTCCGTTTCTCTCTCTTTTCCCCCCTTTCTTTTTCTTTTTCTCTCTCTCCCTCTCCCCCCCCCCCCCCCTCCTCCCTCCCTCCCTCTCTCTCTCTGCTGTGTGGTGTCCACGACTTTCGGCCCGGTCCAGCACTTCACAAGCCGTCCGCATCCGCGAGAAGACACTGTTGGTGTTGCGCTGTTCCTCATTCAAAGCCGGATGTACCGCTCGGCATGTGGCAACGTGGTCTCAGAGCGCTGCACCGGCCTCCGGCACCGCTGTATCCGTGGCAACCACTGCCTGAGCTGCCTCCCAGCCGCAACACCTTGCCTGCGCGGCTTTTCACTTACCACCGCAAGGCACCTATGCTATACAAGTATCTGTATCTATTTTAACAGTTTAAATGCTGGATTGTTCTGCATTAATGGATTCATGTGAGAGCCGCCCCTACGGTGCCCGGTGACTCGCAGGACGGGCCGCTGCAAGGAGAAGGACGCCGGCCTGTGCGCGATGACGCATGACCCTGACAAGGTGGCGGTGTGCCCGCGCTGGCTGCTGGGCAAGTGCACCGACGCCAACTGCACACGCCAGCACCAGGTGGGGGCGCCGCGTGTTGTTTCCGGCTTGAAATGAACGGCCAAATAATCAGCATTGTCACGATGCTGAGTACAAGCTATTTAGAGACCTTTATATTGGGTTATCCCAGGTTGCGGTTCGGAATGAAACACCCCTCTGAATGTATATTGGCGTGCGTTAAGCGCGACACGCGGGTACATTGCGGGCTGACTTCAGTGTGTGTGTGTGTTTTTTTTGGGGGGGCGGGGGGGGGGGGGGGGGGTAGATATGTGTAGTAGTTAGGGGGATAAATTGGATAATATTATGTATTATTGTATGTTATTACTATACATTGTTATATATTACCATCATATACAGAATGTCATCATATACTATCTTCAAGTTAATGATGATGCCGGATACACATCGCCCGCAGCGGACATTGTCGGACATAGGTATGCGGCAATGGGCAGCAACGTCACCCGCTCGCGCTTGGCTCGGCTCCGTTCAGTAAAGCGGAAAGTGCGTCGGCGAGCGCTGCAAGCTAGGGTCTTTCCATTTTGCACCCTTAAGCTTGGGTCATGCATCCGGCGGAGAGTTTCATGCCCGCTTCAATCGGACGCCTCCCCGAGTATGCGCTTCTGCAACGGTTCTTACGCTGCAGATCTGCGCGGGTATCGTGTTTTTCCCGTACCATCCCTCTCTCACGCTAGGCACTCGAGCACCAGCGCAAGCATTGGCAGTGCATGTATCGCAGTGCCTGGCCTGGGCGCCGTCATGCGCATGCGCAAACGGGCCTGTGCAGGCCGGTGGTGCCTCGTGTATCATTGGCGGCTGAACCCCCCCCCCCTCCCGCGCCGTCCCTGTCCTCTCCCGGCCCCATCCCCCCCTCCTTGTCCCGCGTTGGCGTCCCTCGCAGGCACGGACAGAGTTGATGCCCATCTGCGCCTACTTTCTGCAGGTAACGCCGCCCATTCGCTCCTGACCTTTGCCTTGCTATAGCAGGACTGTCAACACGACGGCCGCGCTGCTAGGCTGTGAGTGACGCTCAAGTTGTGTGACGCTGGCGTGGGCGCACCGCAGGGCAAGTGCAGCCATACCGAGTGCCCCTACCTGCACGTCAAGGTTGACCCAGGTGGGCGCCGTGCCGGCAGGAGGGTGCAAGCCCCTGATGACAATTGCTGTCCCCGCCCGCCTACGCCGTGCCCACTTGCCCCAGGGGCAGCCTGCCAAACGCAACGCAGCGTGATTCAGCCAACACCCTAATTAAACCATATCAGGTAAAGAATATTCACTATTATGAAGCTGCGAAATACTTTCCGTATGCTTCCGAGTGTTGCACGTGCGCAACAGCGTCGCTGTTGAAGTACCCTTCGCGGATTCGTGTTGGCGTAGTATAGGGGTCGCTATATTAAGGTGCTTAGCAAAATGGCCACGCCGCCACCGCAACCATTAAACGAGCCCCTGCTATAACCCTCGAATTCGACCTGCTAGCAACCCATGGGAACATCCCCGAATACTTATCATGCACCACATAGTTAGCATGACATCATTCCCTGTAGTTTCGTGTAGGTCTGACCTCAGGCAGGTAGGGCGGGTTCTTATCCGCAGTGTTCCCATTACTACACCCGCACACACACACACACACACACACACACACACACACACACACACACCGTCCGAGTGTCGTTGTGCCGTGGCCGGCAGGTCGGTCGTGCGCATACACAGGAATCCGCACGACACCCACCGCCCAGGGGCACCTCATCTGGTCTTACATTATTCATTGTGGTGCCTCACACAGTACCTGAGGAATGATACCCGTATGTTGTCATTGAGACCATAACTACCCATTTAGTTTACCCCCCCCCCCCCCCCCCCACACACACACACACACACACGTCTACACGTACCAAAACCGCCACCACCACTCCCATCACCACCACAACCTCCCCTCTGCCGGTGGCGTTCTCTCCCGGCAGGCGCGCCGGTCTGCCAGGCGTTTATGCGCGGCTACTGCCCCAAGGGGCGCGACTGCCCCATGAAGCACCTCAGCAAGGCGCAGCTGAAGGAGCTCCGCGCCAGCGCGCGCTCCGCCAACGGCGCAGACGGCGCCGCCGCCTTGCCCCTGACACAGAGGACCAAGTTCAAGGCAGGGCGGCGGCGACCCCACCCACCCTGTGCTTGATATCGTCCGTGTAGAGTTATCCTGTCTCCAGTCCTTCGGGTGGTCCACATCAGTGTCGCCGTGTCGTCACACCCTCCTACGCCTTCACTTGTACCCATGCCTTTTCCTCCTGCTCCCGGTCTCCTCATCTGCATCCTCCTTAATCCTTCTTGTCCAGAGCCTCAATCACCCCCCCCCCCCCCCCCCGGGGCCCCCGCCCCCCTGTCCTCCTCTCCTTCCCCCTCCTCATCTTCCTCTCCGCCTCTTCGTGAACCCCATCTACACTCTCGACCTTCTCCCCATCCCCATCCGCATCCTCAAGTTCGTGATCCACCTCCTATCCGTACTCCTGCTCCTTCCCGCAAACCCATGCCTGATCAGCGACTAGCATGCGACTGCAAGATGCACCCCGGCAATGGCCTATGTCAAGCCATGGCTCCACTGACCCTCACTTGTGCCGTGGCGGGCGGCAGCTGGTGCGGTGTCCCGCCGCAACGACCTCCACTCCGGCCAAAGCCGGCGGCGAGCCGACCCCGGGCGCCAAGCGCAAGCGCCAAGAGGGCCCCGAGTCCGCCAGCCCGCGTAAGGATCCGAGACCGGAGGCCGAAGGAGGAGGCGGCATGACGGCCGTGAAGCCGGCCTTCCTGCGGGTTGTCCAGGCCGGGTTCATGCGGTCGCCGGTCAGCCGGCCAGGCGGCGGCCCTCCCATGCATGGAACCGACTTCTGGGGGGCGGAGGCCGGCCGCGTTGAGCCTGGTGGCGGCCACCTGAGCGGCGCCCCACCCGCCACACACCCGCACGACAATGCGCCGCCAAGCGACGATACGGCCCGAGACTGAGCCATGCATACCGCGGGCCCCGTCGGTGCTGTTTTGTGCCGCTGCTTTGAATGCCCAAGCCGGGGTGCCTAATACGATCGCGATGACATTGTGTGCAAGTGGCAAGCAGCAGAGGCTGAGGGGAATGCTCACTCATGAGCATCGGTGGGCATGTACTACCATGCTATGTACAAACGGGGAGGGGGGGGGCATTTCACCAGCGCTCAGCAGAGGCAAGTTCCAAGACCGCACTACTCAACGTGTAGCGGTGTACAAGACGCATGAAGCGCAATGTGCTTGAGATATAGGGCACGGTTACGTATATTGCAGGGGGAGGAGAGGGGTACACGGTGTTGTCGCTGAGGCCAATGCGTAGGTTTCCATCGTACAGAGCAGCTTGGTGTATGGAGCGAGATAATCGCAAGATGGCAAGACGTTGCTAATCCGCTGGCACCATGACCACTGTGAATGACCCTGGCGAAGATCGGGCGCGTCTGACCGCATTGTAAGAAAGTGGGGGAGCCGTGCTGACCACGCCCCGGCGGAACAGAGTAGCTGCACCATCAGGGTTGCGTGTCAATAGCTCGATGTAGCATGATAGTGATGTGATGTAAGAGAGATGGAACATCAATCGTCTTGCAGCGGTAGTCGTGATAATTTGGGCGGAAATTCGGTTTGGTAGCCCGGCGTGCAGTCTCAAGGTTTCCAGCATCTGGCACAGTATATAGATGTGCCTCAGCCGCTACCGGTGCCACAACACCGACCTGCGTGCTGCCTCCCTCTCTAAGCATAGGCACTCCTCAAAAGCCATGCAGCGCCTCTGTGCAAACACCGCCGCTATTGGACATCAGCAGGTTCCCCGCACATTTTCTTGAGTCATGGCGTCTTTCTGCTGGCGCTGCCGCAGCGTTTTCCGCACCTCTCTTGTCCCCTCTGCACAACAACATCAACATTAGATATATGTATATATATATGTATATGTCATCATGCTTATTATTGTCCCGTAGTCACCGCTAAGTGTGTCCAGTGGCTGGCCTGTGGCCATGTAAAGCCATAACTCGTTAGTTTTCAAGATTTTGACACGTTATTCGCCGTCTTCGTAATGGCTGTGTGCTGTGTCTGTTCGTTGTTTTATGCTGCTATAGTCGCTATATGATACGTTATTGTTGCGAGTTGTGTCGAGAGGGAGAGAGAGAATACCTAGAGTAATATAATATACATCTACATGTATATATCTGGGCCTAGTAATTTATGGGATTTTTATTTGTGAATTGAACAGTAGTAAATAATCACTACTAATGATTAAAACCTTGAAATAAAACTACCCGGGTACTCTCTAGAATAGAGTATTATTGGGGGGGGGGGGGGGGGGGGGGGGGGGGGGGGGGGGGGAGGGGAAGGGACGACGCCTGTCTCTGGGATAGAGTGTTTTTTATCATATATTGTTGCTGACGAATCGCATGTTATGCAACATTTGATGACTCCCGCCATAACTCAATAACTCATCAGCAGCGACAGCTAATGGATCCATCTTGTTACCAAGGGTGTTGCAGAGCATTCACATCACTCAAGATGAATAATTTTATCATCAGCATTCGCCGGGGTTACTGCGACGGGGGCATGGGGTGTTGCTTGACTCTGCTGGTGGTCTGCAAGCAGCTTACTTATCTCTACGGCGGCAATCAGTGCATCCTCAAATATGCTAATCACATAGTTGTCATTGCCACAGTTCTCAAACAGGCGTAAATGAACGTGGCGATACATCCAACGGCTTATCAATATTATACTTGTTGTTAAGGAGATGGTACATCTTATCTGGAGGGGCTATATAAGGGGCATGCGTTACAGCACCTTATCTCCATGTACGGACCATGCGGTAACTCGCTGCTAGGGTCATATCTTTAAGAAATTGAGTTACGTCTCAGTTTGGAAACCCCGTGTCCGGGCGATTTTTTGAGGCAATACGCACCGAATTGATTTCGGGGTGTTGTTCACTTAGTAGTCGTCGGTTTTTCCGACCCGATCTCCCGAATCATCCCGAACTGAGGTATATATGTCTATGCGTATCATGCGTCAAACCCGTTGCCGCAGAACAGCACGGGTGTGAGTCCTTGCGGGGGTTGTGGCCGGGCTGCACATTATGATACAATAATTACGCACCCAACCAAGTATTTCCCACTCCCTGTCGATTGGCTCGGAATCATGCCATGCTTGTGACGAGCGGTTCCTTGAACGCTGCCACGCATGTAGTGGCGGAAGTGAATATGAGACTATCGAACATGTGTTGGAGGCGTGCCCGCGGTGGAGGCGGTATTACCGTCATGAGTTTTGGTTGTCAGTTCGGAGGTCTGAGGCCTGAGGTTGGGACTTAATTGAATAGTACTCAGGTTGCGTCAACACCCGATGATTTAATTGCCTTTAGTATTTCGGGCGGGGTCCCTCCTTCATTTCACGGCGCCCTGGATTTTACTATATGGGATTAGAAAAAATCCCATTTATGGGGGCGGGCTTTCGTTTACATTGCCTATTTGGTTGCTCAAGTATATCGCATTCCAAAATTGCTTTGCTACTCATCCGCGGGATGGGCTTGCCCCAACTCGCATTACTCGACTGAGACGACTCCTAGATGGGTAGGGCGGATCTTTTGTTGTTAATGCCGGATATATTATTTTGATGGCCGCAGTGTTTTAGACGGTGATTCAACAGTGATGGAATTCCGTCA